>JAPDSC010104852.1:144039-252009 GCA_026290005.1 Latrodectus geometricus | reverse complement strand
AAAAAAAAAAGACTGGAAATTTCAATCTATCTTTTATTCTTTTTAAAAATAAAGGTAAATTTCAGAATGCAGAAAATGCAGCATATCGCAATCTAGTAAATATGTCAGATTCCATGATTATTTGATCAGTTTTCAGATATAAATATGAATAATTCAAATGAAAAAAGTATTACATAATTGTTAAAATGATGTATGCAAAACAAGAAGTTTAAAAATTATGATAATCAGAAAGAAATATAGTTAATTTTCTGTTCAAAAATTAGCAAATTGTTTAGAATTTTATATTTTCATACGATTAAATTTCGCATAATTTTGTTTTTTACACCTCACAATAGTTTAACATGAAATGTGAAGTTCACACAACATTATGATCATTCCTTCAACTATTAAATGAGAAAAATAGCATGTAATTTGTAAAAATTTTGTTAGAAAAAACTACACTTTAAAAATTAGTTTTATTCTTTAAATGGCGTTAAAAAGAATGCGTAAGATTTATAGCAATGAGTAAAATATATAAAAGATTGCACACTTAGGCTTACAAAATTAAATTATTTACCTTGCATGTTTCCAATACTTTGAATGTTACTTGCCCCATAGTTCATATAACCTGGAATAAAAACAACAAAATTTTAAGAATAATCCATATCAATAGGTAAGTTACTCGCACAAGCTCAAGTCTTTTGCTGAAATTCAAGAAAAAAAAATAAATGTATGTATGTTTTTCTTTTTATTGAAAAAAAAAATCCCTGGAAAAACGAATACTTCAGATGCAATTTCTATAACTTGCGATTTACGGCAAAATTTTAAAGCATTCTATTTCTGAAACAGTTCAAAATATTTTGTCATGATTTATTTTCTTAAAGGATTATATTTTTCTAATTAGGATAATATGTCCTCCTTACTAGGGAATTGTTCAAGTTATCTTGCTGTAGCCTTCAGTTTTTTTTTTAATTAAACATTTTTTAAAGGCCAAACTAAAAAATTTGATTTTTCGATTGTTTATTATTATTTTAGAGTGATACATTCTCTGTAAAAGAGGACTCCTACGTTTGATTTCAACTAGAAATATCTGGAGCCCTCAAGAAAAAATTTCATGTGTTTCATTTAGAATTAAAAAAGGATGACATACAATTTCATAGTTTAATTGGCAACAAGCAAACAAAAGACAGGACTCATCAAATTTAGAGGCCCAAATGGAATATGTAAAATTTTGGGATTTTGTTGATGAAATTGTTTATCTGTCTGGAAACGACTGGTTTTTTTTTAAAATGTTCTCCGCATTTGGGGATACATAAAAATGAAGTGAGCAAATTAATTGTTTAGATACAAAATAGTGTTATACACAAGAATGACAAATCAAAATGAAAAATAAACTTTCTTAAGCTATGAAATAAGATTGCTTACTTTTAAGACCGTTTTAAAGCTCATCTGCATTTTTATATGCTGAAAGAATATCATATATGACACTAATTGAATAAGAAATCTCTAATAGTGTGTATGATGTAGACTTCGTAGCAACAATAGGAGCATAATATTCCTTAAATCAGTTAAAAAGTTTATGGTTACCTAATTAAACTAACACTAATGAAATCAAGTCATTAGCTGTATGTAAATGAAAATAGAAAAATTACTGAAGATGTAGGTATGTACTATAAAAAACACAGATAGATCGAACTCTTAAAAATAGCAGTTCTAACTTCAGAGGAAAAGAAAGCTTGTGAAATTTACAAGTAATTTGTTTCGATATATTTTCAGTTGCTAAACCATGTGAGTACGACAATATATAGCAGGGTATAAATACTAACAATCATTCTAGTGTCACGTTCGAAGGTATATATTTTGTATATTTTCCATCCACAATAAAATACACGGTGGAGAAAACAAGTACTGTATGGTTGTTTTCGGAAAAAAGATTACTATTATGGTTGTCTTGTGATTGAAATCTAGATTTAAATTGTGCTGTCATTATCCAGAAGATAAAAGGGATCTTTCTCCCCAAAACAACAATAAAAAAGATACTATGACAAGCCGAGAAAGAAAAAAATAAAATAAAAGTGAGCTTGAAAATATGCATAACCCCCAGTATAAAATAAAATGCCATATATGAATGAAGGAACACGCATCCTGTACACCATACAGAAAGACCAAAATTCTATGCAGATGACCTAAATAGTTGGTTCTACACCCTCCTAGGGCAGTGGCGTGACACGTTGACAGCGGGGGTGTGACACAAGAGTAGCAGTTCTGAAGGGGTGACAATTATGGTTGGTTTCGTTTCAGTTAAGCAATATGTAAGAATATTAACTTTACATTCATTAATTGCAACAAATCACAGGTGTACAATGTAATGCTGGAATGATTTAATATTACGAGGTGCCAGTGCTTGATAAGAAAGGGGTGTTTCTTTCCCGTTCGTTTTTAACTCGCTACTCCTCAAATAAAGGAACTGGTCTTTTCCCTCGAACCTCATTTGCTCCATGTTGTTCCTAACAATACGATTATATTTGTTGTATATACCTCATTATAATTTGTGGCAACGGCTACGGTTTCCCTAGCAACGGGAAGATAGAACAATGCATGTTTGTGTTTTAAAAATTATTACAGGCTTGGAATTCATTGTGATTTTATGTTACATCATAGAGCTGCAATTATAACAAATATATCTTGTACATATAAATTATTCCTTTGTATTAAATGTAAGCAATCGTAACACATTCAGTATCCATAAATTTAATCTACACGGTAATGTTTAAAAAGTGAAATGGATAAGCATTTATCACACTCAAAATACTATTTCCTTATACGGTTATACGCTGGTCTTGGATTACAATATAAACATTTTTTTGTAAATGAACGAAATTTACACAAAGTGAAAAGATATCTATTTCGGAATAAGTAATATATTGTTTATAAATCATAAAATTATTAATCATAAAGAAAATGTTTTACATCATACGCGCCATGTTCAAGTGTGCTATGAAATAGGAAAGAGCTTACATCTATAAAAAAGGTAAAATATTTAAAGAGTTTATATTTTTTTAAATAAATTTTTCTTAATATTTTAACAAGTACAATTAGTAAGCAATGACAAATTAAACATCATTGTTTAAGTTAAAAAAAAAAACTATTTTCATTAATCTTGAATAGTATACCCTTATTTAAAATTAAAATTACAAATGAAGATTAATTTTATTTTTGACTATTAATTCTATACACAAACCCTTTTTAAATGATTATTCTTTCCAAATTCACAAAGTAAAAAAAGTCTAGAAACAATTAAGTTTCATACTTTGTTCACGATTTGTAGCACTATATTTTGTATAAATGACGAAAATAGTTTGATTTTTCTGATAAAATTTCTAAAATATTAGATTATTCAGTTACACTTTTATGGATTTGAGAATAATTTTTTACTTTAGTTTAAAGTTAATTATCGAACTATTAGAGTAGATATTAAAGTAATTTATAGATTTAATAATCGACAGTTTCCAAAAGTCCAAAATTACAAGATATAGCTTAATTAATTACATGTGAATGTAGCAAAATTCACAATTTTTTGTAACAGTTTTAATATTTTTCTATCTAGTTGGCAAAGACAAGTCTGTCAATAACCTATAGAAACTTACGATAGAATGATTAGAAAAAAAAATATAAAATCTTATGTAATATTATTTCGGCTGGCAAATGCAACATTAAGACCTCTGTGAGTGTTTATTATTTAGGAAAAAATTCAAAGTATACAATTTTTTTTGTTGAAATTTTAATATTCTGAAAAATTATGACATGATATCAATTTTCTTATAAGAGATTAAATCATTTTATTTAACCAGCAATATTTTGTGGATATTTTATTTTTCTAGTTGAAGAACTAATCCTATTATATCTAAGATTAAATTATTACCTCATATATTACATACATACATACATACATACATGCATGCACGCACACGCACACGCACACACACACACACACACACACACACACACACACACACACACGCACGCACGCACGCACGCACGCACGCACGCACACACACACACACACGTATATATATATATATATTATTTCTAATGGCGGGCACCCTTGAGCAAGTAAGTACATTAGGCCATTTGCCGCAACAAGGTCGGAAAATGCTACTCATTTCATCGTTACCCGGTGGGCACCTGTGAACCAAGTCACAGAGATGCGAGTAGCATCGCCCACGCCACACCACCACAAACCCGTTTACAGGGCGGGCCACATTCATCCATCATCTGAGGAAAGGACAAGAAACACAGAGAGAAAGAGAAAGTACATCCATACCCGAGCCGGGAACCCAGGTCCTACCCATCCGTAGTCAGTTACTCTAACCACTAGACAGGTTGGGCGGCTTCTTACATATATTTAAAAATAAAATTTCATATTTTTTATACATAAAATTCGAAATACTAATCTTATTTCAATTAAAATAAACACAATGGAGATCTTACCCTACCCCCTTCCTAAAAAAAAGAGATTTCGTAGAAAGGAATATTATTACTTGGAACTTCTAAGAATATAATGAAAAAAACTCATAAAATTTTTCGTTACAGGTCCTCAAAAATTCATACTGAGACATAAGTTTCAGTATCGGTTTCTTTCTTTCATTAAATCCCTAGTTGCTTTGACCAAATTGTGAAAGTTTTGATTATATGTTTTAGTAATTTGATACTAAAATAAAAAAACTTTGCAAACCTACCCCTTTTTTTTAGATTGCTTCTGATTTAAAACGAACGGTTTGGGACATGCATGCTTATATTTTAAATGCTGAAATGCTTTCAGTTATCTTAACAATATATTGAATAGCAACATCCAATTAGTAGTGAGTACTACTCATAATTACTTGATGGTTTAAAGAAAAGTAAAGATTGATGATAAGCAGCACTCCACAAATTCAATGTGAAACTTGTCAAATTCTGAGACCAATCTTTAAAAATATTGGATATTTCCAAAGTAGAAAATTTTTCACTGAATACTAATTGCTAAATAATATTTTATTTGCCAGATTCTGTAACGATGATAAATTCCAATAATTGGATAATATGGAGATGAATAAACTTCGTTTAGATAATTTATTTATTATTATCAACAAGTTTGAGAGTAAAAGAATGAAATTTTGCATTTCAGTAGTGTAAAAATAGGGTTTATAGCATTATTAATTTTAGTTTACAAAATTTTATTCTTATGCTTTGATTGATTGTAAAAAAATGATTTGAATATAACTCATGAGAGCACATTTTTTACTTTCTCAGCGCAATTCTTAAGTTAACTAAAAGTTTTCAATAATTTTTATGAATAAGAAACAGAAAACGGTCCTTTAATCAGACGAATGAACTAGTCTATACAAAAATTCTTTTCACGAATAACAACAAGATAATACAACTAATCTTTATTTTAAATTTAAATTTTTGTTAACATCTCCAACTGAATGTTCTTTTAAATATATATTTAAAAGAACATTCATTCAGTTGATTAAAAGAAAATTTATTTGAAAAATTCAAAATGAGATTAAATGCGTAGCTTTAAATAAAATATTAAAAACTTAAAAGAATTTTTTTTTTTTGTATGTGCAAGGGATGAAACCTGCTTTAATTATCAAAACTGATATTTAATATTTTACACAAAAAAGAGAAAAATATATATTCCTATTATTATATTAGATAGTATTGAAAATTTTAAAAAGAAAAACAAAGATATAATACATTTTTAAAATGTATATCTAAAGTAATCTACAACACTAAAGCTATGGGGGATTTTAAATTCTATTTATAAATCTTAAATAAGCTTGGTAGATTTTTATGCAAGTGCGAAAAACTATAAAGATCATTTAAATGTAAAGCAGGAATATGATATTGAAAATTATTAGAATTCATTACTACGTGATCAATTGCCAATGTTTCACAATTGTGCATATTTGTTAATAAATTATATTTCTTGCTACATAAGTAATTGATGTTATGACACGTGAAAAAATTTTCAATTACAGCAGAAAATATAAGACTGCATTAAAGTGTAATAATTTGCATATTTTATAGAGTATCATATGCATGGCCCAAATCACAAGTGCTTTGAACTATTCCTTCTTAATGCAGCATTTTCGATACCCAGAATTGTATGCTCAATATTTGAGCAATATCTTGTTCAGTTTATCATGAACTTAATTAAACCGAGCTGACAGTCAAATGGTTAGTGCTTTGGCCTTCTGTTCAATAGTTCGTGGGCTAGAAACCCACTTCGGATATGGATGTTTATAGTGGTTCGGAGTCCACTTTAAACAGTGGGTCTTGGTTTAATTAGTCCTTCTGCTGAAAAAGCGACATTTGAAGGACAAACAAAATGAACCGTGAACTTAATTCACCCAAATGAATGGAGGAAATGAATTTTTCAAATAAAATTTAAGTGAAACTATAATTAGTTTTTTTTTTTTTTTTTTTTTTTTTTTTAAGTGTGTGTGAGAATGCTTTTTTACAACATAAGTTGCAGAATTACCAGTGTTTAAATTTGTAAAGTAACTTTTATAACCAGAGTTTTCAAACTTATTTAGAGCAAAAAAACATTTAATTATTAATGTCATTATCAACACCTACTTTCTGCAACAGCCATTAGAATTAGGATTTTATTCATTTGCGATACAACTATTTTTATGTATTTTTAGGTGATTAAAGCCACTTGCTTATTACTATGTAAGGAACTAAAAATAATAAATGAGAAAAGCAACTTTACTTGCGCATGCTTTTAAAGGATTGAAAATTTTTTCGACTAGTTTGACAAAAATAATTGGATCAAAATATATGGGTAATATTTTAACAATAAGAAAATCTAACCGAAATATGCACTATAAATTTATTTCGAAATTTGATTAAAATATTTTAAACAAGACAAAGAGATTTTCTTGTCTTGCAATTGTCTGGCAATGAGGATATTGTAGTATATGCAAATGGGCTTTTTAATAACTCAATGTCACATCAATAAAATCTGAAATATATATATGAATTTATTATAAATACTATAAAAAAATATTTTAGTGTAATGGTTTGGTTATCGCTCTAGGGTCACTTTTTATGCATTAGAGCTAATTCGATAGAAACCTACAGTTTAACATGAATTCCGATTAACTAAAAATCATCCACGAATGAAATAGGAATTGAGCCCACAAACTATTGAACTGAAGGCCAGAACGCAAATCATTCTATAACCATTGGAGGATTCTATTAACAAAAAGAAACTTATAAAAAAAATTGCGAGACTTTTTCAGAGAAATATTCTAATAAACTGTTGTAGTGTACGCTATAATTAAGCTTTTGTTTTACAGTGAATATTATGAATCTATTAAAATTATTAAGATATGTTTTGCATTTGAATATTTAATCTTTCCTACTTTAAAGCTTTATAGACATTGTTTCAAGAATGCCAATTTTATTGCCAGCTAGTTTGTTGGGTTTTATGACGCAAGGTCCAAAAAAGGACAAGCTGCATTTCATTGCCAGCAATCACGGGCCTATGAGTGGCATTAGTTTTATATAAATATCCAGTTTGTAAAGAATACTTAAGCAGAAGTATACCTCTCTAATTGTAAAAAAACCTCTGTGTGTGTGTGTGTGTGTGAACTAGTTAACTTAAACTAGTTTAATTTAAATAGAATTGAATACAGAAAATTATATAAATTAACTTTGTAATTGAAAATACAAAAATTACTCTTCGTATTAAAATACTGAGTTTAGAAGAAACTAATCAATATTGCAGTAAAATTTACCAAATGAATTTTCTAAATTACTATGAGAAAATAATGGAACGAAACATTTTGATATAAAAATAACCCTTTTTGGAAATTTCATATGAATTAAAACAATTTTTAGAAAGAAAAAAATTTCTCTGTGTTCTATTTATAGAATTTAAAATTGGACAAAACAGCACAATTTATTGCAAACTCATTTCATATAATTTGACTAACTATATTACTGCTGTATATGAATCCATTAAAAAAATGTAAATCGTTGTTTAATGAAATAATATCTGTTTAAAATGCTCCTTATCTTTATTTTGATTGAGAGTAAGTCAACAGAGGTTGAAAATGCCTTCTGATTGTTAGATAACTCTACACTTTTTTATGTTAAAAATAAATTATCAATTTATTCAGTTAAATCATTTTATTTGAAGTACCGTAAAAACGAATTATGCTTATCATCTACAAAGAGTATAACTATGCACAATTTCAGAGTTCGACAGGAAGCTTCCTGTTTTGGTAGCCTCCAATGAGAGATGCAATCGATTGCCAACTCCACAGATCAATACTAATAAAGCAGCAATTTTCACCTGTCTCTTTCATTCCTGTACGAAAGCACTCGCTGTTACAGCCAAAGTGAATAATTAATTTATCCTTAACTTCTAGCGATTTGTGACTAAATTAAATTATCTGTTTTCAAGCTTCTTTTTTTTTTGTTTAGTCTGATTAATTATCTAAAAATGATGTTTTAAGGGTTTAGAGTATTCCATTTTTTCATTTCATAAGTACAGGAAATGGTAAACTTTGTTATACTGGTCTGGAATTTTAGCGGTATAATAGACAAAACATGTTATAATAAATAACAAAAAAACATAAAAATAAAAAATTAAAATGAGTCCTAGGCATATTTTCAAGCAAAGTTTTTGTAAGGAAATGTTTTTAAAATAGAAAAAAATGGAGTAAGAAACAAAAATACACTTTTTTTTTTCAATCAGCGGGAAAGTTATATCACCATATCATATTTCAGCAGTTTCTGTTATTTTATCACAAAATCATATTTTAATAGGTCCAAAGTTTTAAAACAACTGATAACAGAATATAGTTGTTAAATTTTTATTCTTCTTACATTCTTTACACAAAATTCTGTTACTTGTGAACTACATTTGTCATAAAAATATATTTTCCTTGATCATTTCAAGTACTAGGATAAAAAAAAAAATTTCTACTAAGATATGCCTCTCTCACATTATTTACTAAAGATCTTCACTAATTTGAACATTTACACTGTTCATTAACAAAATGTCAACATTTTTCATTTGAATGACAAATGTGATGAAAGATAATTCAAAGCAAAAACACGCACACACAATAGCTTACAAACAAATAGGTGTTTCAGCCCCTTTCTCTTTATTTTTCATACATTAATAGGATATTTTAAATAAAAAGAAAATTAGCGATTCATTTTGCATCCTTTATACATAGTTCTGGTCAGAAATATTCGCCCACGCGAAAGTGTATATGAAGTCTACTGAAATATATTTGTTCTTTGTATGACCAATGTTAATGTCCAAATATATACCCACATAAAAAATTATAAACTTTGCAACAAGAAACTGTATTAACTTGCAAAATTAGTATCTTTCGACATATGAAGTTGCAGATATTGAAAAGCATTATATTTATATCACAACACATCAGTAGTTCAAATAAATCATTTCAAGTAAATTTGAATTTTTAATTTTTTGAAAAAATTGAAGCAAATTCTACCCCTCTGGATAAAGTAAAATTTGTTAAGAAACTGCATTTCACATATTGTGGTTTATCGGTTTGTTAAACACCGCAGTCACGTGACATTTCTCTACATAATAAAGCCTAGCAGAAAACCACATCTGACAGTAGACGATAGAAATCATATTTTTGATTTACCAATATTTACCACAATGTTACATTGTGCTGTCTGTAGAAATGCTTTTCATTCAATTCAGCAACATTTAGCAAAAAATAAAGCATGGAGGGAAACAGAAAATTTAGACCCAATCAATGTTTGTTCTAATTCAGATTTTTTGTAATTTCCTTAATTTTGAACAAAAACATTCCTTCTGATTTTCTATTTAGCTTCATCATTAACCCAACGAAACCGAACGAATTGTTGTTTGAATAATAATTTGAAGTTGGCAAGTCTGAATATAATTTGATGGTTAATACTGTCAACCACTTTGCATACTTTTACTAATGTTTGCTCTGTCTCGTGAACATTTCAAGTCTATCAACTCAAATTTCATATAAATTTTTTTATATTAAATAAAGTATATAGAGTAAATTGAATTAATGCAATAGAATGGAACAATTTATAAAACATTAAAAAACTTGCTTCAGAAAATGCACTATTATGAAATAGACTGCGGGAGTCGAAGATGGATAATAAATTTTCTCTACAATTTCGGTCGCTGAAGTCACAGTAAGGGTACTAATCAATAACCTATATTTAGATACTAATTGGAAACTTATGAACCAACTGAATCTCGACTCTGATACATGAAGGTTGCTTGTTGTTTTTAAGCAGATGAAAGAATTTTTTCCTACTGAAATCATAGACATCGTAATGCAAAAAAGACTATATAAATTTGTCAATATTTTAAGTGATACACAATAATTTCACTCTGATAAAACTATGACAGAAATTTTCGAAAAAACGAATCAAGTACATAATGATGAAAATAATGATTATTCTTTTCATGTTTATTAATTATTACATATAGCAGAACCACTTTCCATTGAATTATAATCGTCCAAGATACTTTTCATGAAAGTTGTTAAATGCAGGAAATTAAAAAATTAAACTAAGGAATATAGATAGTTACCAGAATATACCCTACAAGTTTAATTATATTAAAATAACACATGGAATTTCAACAAAAATAATGTTAAATAAGTTATATATTTAAAATGAAAAAAAACTTGTTTAATAAAATTCAATAATTTTATCATGTTTCATTTGCCATGAAAAAGTTAGATATTTTTGTGGTTGCTTAGGTTTTCATGAATTAAAAAAAAGATATTCAGCTTTTAAATATCATACATTTCTTTGTTGTTTTTCACAAAAAATATAGATCTCGCAATACGATTTGTACGTCATTAAAAGAAAGTCTCAAAATTGAATGACAGCATTCATTTCATGTGATCATACCTCATTTTTATTTTATTAAATCATGTAAATGCTACTTATCTCTCAGAAATTATTGCTGTATCAACACACTAAATATATCGAAAAAACGAACGTTTTTTTATTTTTATTTCACTTTATATTATAAATCTCTATTCTGATTTACCATGGACAAACGGCAGGACTGCATTCTTCGGATAGGAAGGTCTAGCGGTTAGATACCAGATGCACTTGAATAACGGGTGAGGAATTTTGTTTTATTTCGGCTTATCTACCGGAGTGGATGCTTAGAAGTTTTCTAGACTTATTCCCATGCGACATGTAAGTATGCATTCTATCCACGAAAAATCCTTTTGAAAAACAATATGCCGCAGATATTAAGTGCCTGCCTTGCAACAATTTAAACTGTTTGACTATTTGCTTTGTGCGAAATGTTTTTCAGACGTAATCATTTGCTCTTATTGCATGTTACAGAATTCAAATGATTCAAAGTTTGTAAATAATTGTTTATAAAGTTTGTCACTTAGAAAAATTAACTCCCCACGAAATACCAGTCAGAAAAACTTCAATTACACATTTTAATTTTCACTTTCTTGTATACTTTGATAATTTTAGATATTTTTGAGTGGATATTGAAAACCAAATGACTTTGGCCAAAAATTTCTAAGAAAGCCACAAAATCAAAATGAATTTTTGTTGCCAAGATTGTATATTGCAATAATCCTGGTATTGCCCTTACGATGATTTAGATTGTGGAAGTCATATAATTCAAATGTTTCTATACTTAAAAATATTCAATTAATTAAATTTTATTGAATGATTCATTATTTAAATACGAAAGGATATTTTGCTTGTTCTTCTAATCTAATTCTAAACGAAAAGTTTTCTATGAAGTGGCTTAAAATGAATATGCGAATAAATTAGATAACTTCTGTATGATATATATTGTGAAGTACAGAGCACAGTGAATATGATCATTCAATACAAAGAAAATAAGTAAAAATATTTTGGCCAGCGTTCAAGGTGAGATATAAGATCGATCGAATAAGCCAGCTCCATATTCTAGAGTAACATTTAGTATATAGAGGTAAGGTGATCTAAAATTGGCACACGAAAAAGCAAAAACACACCTAAGCATAATCCTGCTTCAGGCATATCACAACCAAATGAGAGCGATTGCGACCTGAATTGCATGAGATAAAGATAATTTTTTTTTTTTTAAAGGCAAAAACACATTAGGAAAAAATCTGTAAAGCATGGAATAAATAGAAAATTATCGTGAAGATTTATAAAAAGGTTTCTGACTTAGTTTTCATGATAATGACGTTTTATATTTGCAAAAGTTTTAATTTTTAATTAAAAAAAGTCATTAAAAATGCAGTATTATATTATTCATTCCGTGATATTTTCAGTTATTTATTTCGAAAGATATTTTGAGAGAGTAATCTTGATATACGTGCTAAGCATTTGAATTGTTAATAATAAACAGAAAACAACAAAATTTCTAAGTTTATTAATATTTAAATTTCTTTTAAAATCTTTTCATAAACTAAAAAAATAGAAACAATTTCTTAACAAATGTTAAATATATTAAAATTGAAAACACCGATGTAAGCATGTAAATTAATAAAAACAAAAAATTGTAACCTTAAATAATTAAATTAACAAATTAAAATAAAAACACTGAAACTGCAGAAATTTCATTTGGAAAAAATTATAAATCATAATTAAAAAAGATATTAGTTCCAAATTTAATTTTTTTTTTACAAATTTTACTATAAAATTGTATTAATCAATTAAAGATTTTTGAAATAGTTAGCTTATGGGTTATTTTATTAGCTCGATAAATGATAATCAAAGTCGATATCTCTTCTCTTTTAAAAATCAGATTTCTTGGCTGTGCAAAAACCGGTTGTTTCCTTTTATCACAACCATCGTGATTTTTTATATGCCTTTACAGTTAATCTAAATTTCAAATTCTTTTCCAGCTCCATTTTTACTGAATTAGCAGACAATAGATTTTTTTTTATTGTAAAAATGAAACTAGTCTAGATAACATTTTTAAGGACATAAATAGAGTATCCTGAAATTAACCACTGATAGTTCTTTAGATATCTGCTTATGCACATATCATAAAAAAATTCATTCCCCTTCACATATTTTATACAATGTTCCATACAACTTCTATATAATATAGAAAGGCATGATTTCCTAATCCAAAAATTTCAACAGAATTATATTATGATATTTACAGCTTTAAGAGCTATCCTTTATTTGGAGCTAAGTCCTCTTTGCTTGTGTGTGTATGTGTGTGTGCAAGATCTGTTAAGTAAAATCTACTTCCCTTATGAAAAAGGTCCACAAGGAACATTTTTATCGCTCAGAACTTGTTTCAGTTATAAAATGCCAGTTTTATTTTTATGCATTTTTCAAACATGCTCATTAACTGTAGATCCAGCAAAAAGTATCACAGTTATAAGTTACCTTTATTTTTAACTATAACTATCACAAGAAATTGTGTTGTTTTAAAATGTCTTTCTATACAAGATTGTTGATTTATATATAACGATAAAAAAACTATCTTTGAGTTTTCATAAAGGAATAAAGTTAATTTTTTCAAATGACATGTAAGTAATATATATATATATATATATATATTATGTAAGTAAGAACGAAAAGGCCCTTTATATTCATTAAATGAGTTGTGTATTTTTGCCTCATTTCCAATGAGCTGAAATTGTAATATATATTTGGGCTCAGGTGATTATGTACAAGCTTTTAAGCAAGGAGTTAAATTAAAGTCTGAATATTTTCATAGCTGTTTATAGCAGATAAGTAAAATATGTCCAAGTTTGGTCAATATTTAAATATCAGATTAGTTGAATATAACAGAGAGAGAGAGAGAGAGTATTAAACCAAATAATATTATTATTTTCATAGATATATTCATAGTCAAAATTAATTAAATCTCCTTAATTTGAACAATACAAGCAATTTATCTTTGTAACAGACTGATTAGATGGATAGCAATAATTATTTATTACAAACCCCTAGAAGATTGGCTATGATGCCATTAGATCTAGATTTTATACATGATATTCTTACCACCAATGGCACAGATATCTGCCTCTAAGTGATTGTAAATGGAAAGATATTAGTTACAGCAGCAGGTTCATTCACACTTTATTTTTTCCAGAAATAATAATTTACTCAAAATTCAAAAGAAGAATAACTGTTACAGCACATTTATCTAAAGATAAACATCTTACGACAAAGAAATGATAAATTTATAGAATGGTTGTAATGATAATATCAGCTGTTACAGAAAAATTAGAGGTTTGTAGAATATTGATATCTAGAAGGTACAATACTATGTTATACTTTTTGAAGAGAGGGAGAAAATTGCAAGTGCTGATTTTCTCAGCAAAAGCTGCAATATTTGTGTCATCTAAAAGTTATAAATTCAGTACTAAATTTATAAGTTTTCATATTTAGTTTACAAGTTATTTTGGAGCTGAATATGTCAGAAAGAAGTTTTTTTCATGCAAATTAACATAAATATCAAATATTTTCTTAATTTCTGTTATCAGTAAAATGTTCACAGTAAATAATACTTAAAAAATATTAATATTAAGTTTTAAATAAGCAAAATTATTCATTAGATCAAACATAATAAGAAACTTAAGTAAAAATACAGCATTAATTTCTATAACTTTCAAAACATTTTCTTGAAGCTGCCATTTACTAGTTAAATTTAAGATAGCAATCTTTGCCATCAATAAATAGATGTTAACAAAATCATCTATACTGATGACTAATTTCTCACTTAAAGGTATTTATGAATCAAATTTAATTTTTATATTTTAAAAAACATGGTGTAAAATATTTTTTGATATTTACAAAATACCAGTAATAGAAATATTTTCATAAACTGAAATTCCTGTACTTTAAGAACTTTTAACTTTTGTATGCCTGTTACTAAAAGAAAAAGCATTATCAAAATGTTTCTAATATAGTTCTAGAATCATATTATTAAATTCTAAAAAAAAAAAAAAAAAAAAAAAAAAAATTCACTTTTAACTTTTTAATTGTTATATTAAGATATATGCTGAAATTTTATCAGCATTATTGTTTACTCACTCCAGCAACGAGAATTTAATAGTTCAAAGAGACCCACTATATTAAGATTTGACAGTCAAAATATATTAGCAATAATTCTTTTTTCATGTGCATTGTATCTGATACAATCAAAGTACAGTTATGATGATACAATTACACAAAAAGAGAAATCTGACAAATGAGTTGTTAAGAGACAAAATGCATTCATTAAGATTAAATAAAATCACTAAGATTTTTTTTTAGTAATTTTATATTTTAAAATTCTAAATCAATTTTTTTTTTATCTCAGTTTCCAACTTATAACAAATAGGTACTGTACATAAGCTAAAAATGTTTACCATGAATTTTAAGTATTTAGGTATTTTTTTAACTTGTAAATTAAAATCAGCACTTAAAATTTTAAAAATTGGGACAGCGATATAAAAAGGTTAATTTGATTAAAACAAAAATGTACAAATTTAAAAAAATCAGTCTTTTATTATTTAAAACAACATTCCTAGAAATCTTGATAAAAATTCATCACTCAATAGTTTTTAGAATAAGCAGAAATTTTTAATGAATGTATATCTTCTGATTTTCACTCTTTGCATCTCCTGTATATTGAATTTGAAAGAAAAGAGTATCAAAATCATAATACACTATAATTTATATCCAAATTAAAATGTCATTTTTGCTTAAAAAAGTTTTTTCTATAAAATATAGTTACTTGAGTTATTAAAATGAAAAAACTGCTTAATTTAAACATTGGTAACTAAGTAGATTAATGCTTACAAAAATTTTCTCGAGTTTAAAAAATTGAGTAATTTATAAAAACTGATATTTCATCTCGGAAATTATTGTTGCAAAAATTAATCATTACAATTTATAAATTATTAATGAAAAAAAAATGAATTTTTTTTAACAATTACTTTGATTGAAATAATTATAAACAAGTCTTTAAAGATAATAATTCTTCACTTCTAATATTCAATACATTAAAATAAACAAATTGAATATTATAATAATGTAAAAACAAAAAGCCTTTAAAATATTAAAATTATTTTAATTATCCATTTATTAGTACAACTTTTTTAGTCACATTAAATTTTCTTATTAAGTTTACTTCAAGTATAAAACTAATCAATTATATTTTTAAACATATATTTTTAATTATATATTAAACATATAGAAAAAACAATCAATATATATGGTTGTTTCAATTGGCATTACAACTTATAATGTCAAATTTATACTGTGCTATATCTTCAATTCATCTTTATTTATTTTTAATACTGTAAAAGGATGTTTTAATTAAAGTTCAATTTGTTTAAAAATAACTTATTTTTTTCTATTATTTTAAATTACAGTTCCCCCCCCCTTTTTTTAAAGAATTGTGTGATCATATATTTTTAATATTCATTATTTAACATAAAGTATATAATCGCAAAACAAAATTACTTTAATACTAAAAGTGTAAAATAAAATTTTAGGATTAAAAAAATTTATCAGATTATCTACATAAACATATACATATTAATATTTTTATTCTAAAACAATAATACATGTCCATAAAAAAATATTTTTAATTTCTAATATACATAGTAATAATATATTATTAATATGTTGTATGTTAAAAGATTGATTTCCAAATTATTAATTTTATAGGCTTAAAATTAATAATTTGGAAATATATGGTTATTATTAAAAATTTAGATTTTCAACATAAATTTTCAAAACATTTAATTTTCTTAGTGAATAACATTCATTAAGAGAATATTATTCACTATGAAAATATATGCTATTAAAATGTAAAACTTTAAACAGTTCATTAAACTTTTATGCAATTTCATTTTTAGTAATTATAGCAGAATGCATAAAAAAATATGAAGTTATTAAATGATTCTTTAAGTGTGGTTTTGATTAAAAATAATTTTTTTCTGGCAACTTTGAAGTCTACATCAGTAAAACCATACAAGCTTTAGGAATTTCCTTTAATTCTTATTTCAACAAACCTAAAAAGTTTCTAATCATGATGAACCTTGGAACAATTTATATTGAAACTAACTCTCTTTGTTTTTATTTGAATATTCGTAAAACAATATATTTTCTGCACAATATGCACAGAATAGTCATCTCTTAAGTAGTATCATTTCAATAATTTTATAGTAGCTGTATCATTATACTTATCGTATATCAACAGTCATTTTTTACAGGTGACAACTGATTAGATCAGGACCTATATTTTAAAGCGAGTTCTCAAACTACTACAAACAAACAAGCTCAAGGTGGGGCTTAAACTCACTAACTGTTGAACTAAAAGGTAACTCATTTAATCATTCAACTGCCAGCTCAACTCTACTAATGAGCAAAATGTGTAAAGATAAATTTTATTGCTGCAATAGCAACTTTGCACATGTTAAAATTTACAGTACCTGCAGGCAGCATTAATATGTATTATTATATGATTTTGTAAATATAAAATAGAACAATCTATTTTTCATTTGTAGTTAAAAGTGATGATGGCAATCATTGTACATATGCTTCACCATTGTACTACAATAAATTTGTTGGGTTGTTAAATGATTACAGATAATGTTAACTGTATACCTAATTTAAAGCTAATATTCCAGCATGGCAGATTGTCAACTATTTTAATATTTTATTCTTTCTTAAGGAGAAGATTAAAGTGTTATACAAAAATTAGACATCAATTTGCATTAAAGAGCTTAAATATTTTAAAAAAAGAACTATTTAAATAGGTTAACATCAGACAATCTTCAAAACATGTAATACTGTATAGATAAGAGACAAATACAAATATGACTATTTATTCCTCAATTTTATTTGTAAATATTCTTATGACAAAAATAATCTAAATTCCCATGAATGCTAAAAACTGATGAAAAAAAAATTTAGTTTTTACCTTTAAATTGATCTTGGTTTTCAGGATTGGGGGTCCTCACAATATCCATAAGTTGTTGTTCCAAAGGAAATCTCACGGGATCAACTGAATTTGAATTTATATTACTTGCAATTTGATGATCCTAAAACAAAAATAAAAAAAAATCTTGATATAACTTTGTAAGAAATAGAATTAAAGCACTTTATCGACACTTTCCTTCTGTTACATAAATTAAAATAAGCATACTGAAAATCAAATCACTATATATAAAATGATTAAAATTAAGCATACTTAAAATAGTTAAAAAAAAAAAAGTAAGTTATACATATTTAACTCTGACATATTAATCATCTTATAGTATTGAAGTTGTAAAAAATAAAACTCAAACAAATATTTTCCTAAATGTATATTCTTACCTTAATTTTTCAAAATATATGTAGATTTATGAATTATAATTCAAAAATTTTTATAGAAATATCTTAATAAAATTTTAATGTATAAAATTTTATTTTTAATAATCAATTTTTATGAAATTTTGTGCAAATCCAAATATTAATGTGAACTTAATACTTTTGTCTCAATTTGGGTAAAATTAAAATACCAATTTGCATACAATTTCACACATAAAAAGTTCGGGCTCTTTTATATTAGTAGAGTAATATTGCTTTTTCTAACTGCTAAAACAAAAATTACATTTTTATAAAATGAATCCATTAAAAGGCAAAGATATTTAAGGCAATTTAGCATTCAAAAAGGAGCAACTTGGATGCATTCTATATTTTCAGGATATTCAGAATAAAATTCAAATATGGACTGCAAAATGTATACATTTGGTAAAATCTGGGCATTTTCATTAAAAAAAGTTTTACTGAGTAAGATTTTTTAAACACAGTTTATTTTTAATAGTGACTAATTATAATATGATGATATTAAACAATTTGTTGTAGAATGAATAGTATTTTGAATAAATATAGAAAACAAAAGCTAAACTCATATAAAAATATATTTAAATTCTAATGCTAAAACCTTCTAAATCAAGCTTTTTTTACAGAATTTACAAAGCTCTATTTTGTGATGACAGTGCAAACATAAATATACAATTTTAATATAACTAATATATCCATGAAAATTTATGCATCAAATTTCAGCAACATTCATGGAAAATGCAATGTAGTTTACATATTTATGGATCACTGTTAGAAAGAATATAGAATAATTAATCTAACAAAATCAATAAAATTTTTAAAAAGAAACATGAAACCTCACATAAAGCAATATTTACCTGGAAAGGAAATACCATATTTCCATCCCTGTTTTCATCAAGTGAAGGCATCTCAAAACCATGATTGTTTCCAAATGAATGTGTAAATTGCTTTCCTAAGGGTAAAGATGTACTTCGTCGAAATTTGGACGGTGATATAACTATTGGATGTTGTCCTATTGCAGAAGGAGGTTTTTTCTGTGTACAAACAGGATTTATGTTTGGCACAGGTCTTTTTTGATTTGCAATACTCATTGCATTCCATGGTAATAACCCATTTGGTGTTTGTGGAGCAGACCATGATGTACTCTGTGGATTATTCCAGCTAGAGAAATTTTTCAAAATATTTGATTGGGGTTGTTGATGCTTGTTTTGGCCGAAATTATGAGCACCAGTAATGGCTCTTCGTTGAAGAGGCAAAGACTGAGACAAATTAATCTGAGGTCCTAGACTAGAATTAAAAACTGGGTTTGAAACATTCGGGAAATTTTGAAATGGAAATGTGTTTTTCATAGGAGAGACACTAGCACTGAAACCATCATCTCCTGTAACACCAGACCAAAAACTAGGTGCTGAAGTTGTGATGGAAGAATCAGAAAATTCAAGTTGAAATGGACCAGAATTTCCAGGATTTGAAGATACTTCAGTAATTTGCTTCTCTAATTGATTATTCACAGAAAGTTCTGTATCTTCATGCTTGGTTTTAGTACTAGTCAAATCTTCTAAATTTTCCTCACCGTTACTAACAACAGTTTCTCCATTAGACTGAGCTTGCGGCTGTGATTCAGTTTGTTTACCTGTAACGGGTGCATTCGGCTTCTCTATAAGCAATTCATCCTGCATGTTATGAGCAACTGGATCGTTATTGAAGAAGGATTTTGCATTAGAATTTTGTTTGTAATCGATAGGTGATAATGCACTCACATTAGCTGAGATACCGTAATTATAATCCCCCATTAGACAGCCGAAGTGCATGAATCACCGAGAAGTTACGATGCCAGTGCCGGGAATGTCTCATACGCACTGCAGCATTACTCCTAATATCTAGAATATCTTCCGGTATTCCCTGGCATTCCTCGCGACATCTGGCGTCATAATACTCGTCTATTGATTGTGTGTACATATAAACTTGTGTAGAGGCTCTTCTAAACGAGGTCAAGGCTGTGTTTTTGGCTATTTTCCGAAACTGTAAACATTACTATTATCAAAAACTGGACTCGGTCCAGTCAAATAAACCTTTCTGAAGTTGCGCCAAAATACAAGAAAAAGTAAATATATTTTACACCCTTCGTAATGTAAAAAATAAAAGAATAAATTTCTGAAGCGGAAAGAAATGATTATAAATTTATTAGATCACCTTGATTCTTAATTATCAATAAGTAAGGTGTTTATTTATTTTTTTAGAAAATTATTTCTCTAATCATTGAAGTGTATAAAAGTTTGGATATATCTAGAAAATATACTTATTATGGAATGAGAAATGGAATATGTAGTTGATATTTAAATATAAGTAAATGAAATAACTGTAATTTTTTCTTCATTCCTTTTCAATAAAAAAAATTATTATCTAATTTTAAAGAAAACATCTTTTATGAAAGAAAACTTATTTTTCCCTAAATTTTTAATCTTTTCTGTTTCTTTTTTGTAACTTTTCATTTTTATAAAATTTTATTTGTGAATCATTATCAACTTTTTGGAATAAATAAAATATGATTCATTATTCACTTTCAATATTTGACTAATGTGGGATTTTTTTTTTTATTTTTTCATAATTATAACCTAACGAAATTAAGTAATTTCCCAAAATAAATAAAAAAATGAGTTAATAATTATAAATTAATAATTTATTTAATTTAATAATGATGAAGATAATTTTATTTAATTGATAATTTGATACGTTTGTTTTTAAATCTTGCTTTCACATTTCGACTAACTGTCAAATAATTTGAAAAGTTAGTAAGTACTGTTCAAAAGCTGGGAGTGCAAGTTTACATTGCAAAAGAAAAGCTAACAAGTAAAAATACTAAATTTCATGTTTTGATATCTACTTAAGACATAAAATAATAAAATAAAATAACAACTGCTTTGATCTCTGAGTTACTGTTGGAAGGATGTGCACTCTTTTCTCTTTATTTCTGATGAGAAAAATAGCAGTTCCATAATGTTGTTTCAACTCGATTATAATTCAAGACAAGAAAAAAACTGACTGCGGGGGAAAAAATAGATATATGTTCACACTATTCGTGAAGAATAAGTTCCTCTCTTATCTCTCTCTACCGTTAGCTGCGAATCAATAACAAAATAAATAAATTATGTGATTATCGTGTTAATTTTAGCTAATAATTATTATGCTAGCTACTATTATCAACATAGATTTGTTTTTTTTACAAAATGGTTATTATTATTATTTTTAAATAAAAAATGAAGATACAAATGACTAGTTAATACAGCAGTAGATAAATATCAAGCAATTTTTAAATATGCTTTTTGCATTCTGTGTGTTATGAATTAAAAATTATCGCGAAAATTTAATGAATAAAAATTTTATTTTTAAATATGCTTTTAGCATTCTGTGTGTTATGAATTAAAAATTATCGCGAAAATTTAATGAATAAAAATTTTATTTACACTCTTTACTTAATAATAATAATAATCAGTATTCAATTATCATGATAAATTAATTTATTGCTATAATTTGTTTCTTAACAAGATACACATATAAATTAATCACGATTCACCATTATTCATTTCATCATATTCATTTTAGATTCACGATAAAAAAAAAAAAAATCTGTGAATAATTTTTTATGTGTTTGTCGTTCAGACACTTATTCAAGATAAAGGCTGTGCAAGCTAACATTCTTAAATTTATCTGATTGTTTTGCTTAGAGATTATATTACGTTATGTTAAGCATGTATTTTGATGATATATCCTTGTAGTATTTACAATAAGAACTTTGGTTTCAAGGTCAATTTTTTATTGTTAATAGTACAAAAATATAACAATAGTACAATTAAGATTATTAATATTATAAGCACACATATGCCTTGATAAAATATTTATCATTCGAAATATTTTTTAAATACGATAAAGTAGAATTGCATGACCTTTCCAACCTGATCGGATACCACCCTAACGTCTATAGGGTTTGTTTAAAAGTGAATAAACTCATAGTTGAATGTATAATTAATAAATTGAAAACATGAATAATCAAAAATGACTAATTTTAATAAAAAAAATTAATTTGGACAAAATTTAAAGGAATAAATGCTAAAATTGATTTTAACTGAAATAATAATAATAATAATAATAAACACATCTTTCAGTTTTTTTGTTTGGTTTTTATTTTGTTAAAAAAAATTTATTTTGTTTTATTATTATTATTATTGATACTATCATTTTTCTTTTAGAAAATTCGTTGCAATTTATGTATTTTTGTGATGTAATGGACCATAAGCATCTTCATAGGATGAGCAGAAATCTAACATATTGAAATTTTTCTATTTATAATTCATAAATTAAGACATTATCAGATCTTTTCATAAATAATTATTAAACATGAATGAATAACAAACAAACTGTTATATTTCCTGCTTAAATTTATTAGCATAAATATCAATATGCTAATTATTCTGTTTGAGAGGGAAACAGCCAATAATAATACTTATTTTCATCTGGAAATATATTGAGGGAGAAAGAAAATATTTCAAGAAAAAATATTATGCATGGGTGAAAAAGTAATGAATTAATACATTTTCTATTTAAGTAATATTAATATTTATGCAATGCCAACCGATGGCTTAGTAGACAGCGCTCTTCACTTCTAGGCTGTAGTTCTCGGGTTCGAATCCTTGTCCGGGTTTCCTTGGATGTACCTTTCTCTCTTTGCATTTCCTTATCCTTTTTTCTATAGTGATTAAGGAATGTGGCCTACCCTATTTGTAACGTTTTTGTGGTGGTGTGAAGTAGGTAATGCTACTCGCTTCCGTTACTTGGTTTACAGATGCCCATAGGAAAATGATAAATGGGTAGTAGTTTCCGGCCCTGTTTTGGCGAAGGGTTAGTCACCCAATGCCAGCCGTTAGGAAAAAAAAATTACGAAATTCAGTTCGTCGGTTACCGAGAAATACGGTCGAACTGAATGGTACCGTTTCTAGTCTTCAGTTCAACAGTTCATGGGTTTGATTCCCACCTCCAGTATCGATATTTAGAGAATCCACTCTAAACTGTAGGTTATGACTGAATTAATCCTCGTGTGTAAAAAATGATCGTAAGGTGATAAACAAACAAAACCAAATGAAAAATTTATGCATTTTTATATAGCGTGATGAACAATCTAGCGTAATAAAACTGTCATGAGGCATTTAAATATCCATCGCATAAATTACTTTCAGTGGGTGACATTCACCTGTCCCAAGGAAGAAAACTCTCAAACACCCACCTCGATATATGTGAACGCAGAAGCTGAGATCGACCCCGGTACCTTATGATCTAAAATACCCACCCCGACAGACTCATGCGGTGACCTGTCTTAAAACTAGGTTACCGCCTGAGCTCTTTCTATTTACTTTAGAAAGATAGAGATTTCTTGGTTAAGAGGACCATCTTTTTCTTGGACGGAAAATAGCAGATTTGATTTTGAGCCAACTTAAGATCACCGAAATGTTGACAAAGCTCATTCTTATTAATTAATTGCGACTCTTCATATGATATGGAAGTTATAGAATCGGTACTAGCTTAGGTGTCTATTCTATCATTTGACTAGGGTCAAAATTATACGACTATTAGATATGGTTCCTTATTTAATGTTTTCCGGAGTATAAGCCAAAAAACAAAAAAATGTATTTTATGTCTATACGTGTTAAGAAAAGTGATACTTTTAAGCACATGTTTTTAAATAATAAAACTTTATTTTTTCCCATGCAAGTAATTAAACGTAATTTTTAAAGTGCCGATGTATTCTCATGGAAAATTTTGCTATAATATAATTTAGAAGGGATGTAGTTTCCACAAAAACTGTCATAAATAATATATATTTCTCAAACGTGTTTTTATGTACAAATAATATTACTTATATATAAAGTTAACTTGAAGAGTATTATAGAAATCAATTCTTTCACGAGATGTTTATATTGAAATAAAAATACTGTTAAAGACTTTTACATTAGCTATTATTTTAATATTTATATTCCTTTCGAAGAGTTATACTTAAATAATTAAAATTTCATTTTAAATGTTTTATTATAGCTCGATATTTTTATTATAATTACTTTAAAAATATTATAATAAAAATACTTTTAAAGTTTGTTAATTAAAGTTTTTAAAGTTAAATGTTTTATTTTTAATTTGAATATGAGTATATTTATTAAATTAAATGTAACCTTTATTCAGAAATGTATTGTCTTGAAAATGTTAAAACTATTATGTTAAGACATTTTTAAGCAACAATCTTCTGAAATTTCGATCGCTTACCAATGAAATAATAAGCAATGAAATTTCGGTTAGTGAAAGATATCGATACACATGTAAATCCATTAATTATCATTATTGAGGATAAGTACATTATTTATATGAAATTCATTAAAAAATCATACAAGGTAAAGCATTTAGCAATGCAAACTGTGAAAAATTGAAAAACTTCGAAAAAAAGAAAGGAAGGAGGAATTATCGAGTAAAAAATGTTAACGTTTAGAAAGAAAGCTACTATAAGCTTATTTTTAAATCATTTTACTTTCATGTTAATTGCATGCTAATGAATTGATTTTCCAATCAACATTCCTTATAAGATGGATTCCTAAAAATGAAATTATGCTTAAAACTATTTCACTTTGTCCCTTTCTCAGAATTCTGGGCTTCAGTTTAACAGAACGTGGGTTCGAAACCTGCCTTGGGTTTGAATATATGAAGTGGTTCGGAATCCACTTTAAATCATAAATCCCGGTCTAATTAAGCTATTTAAAAAAATATAACAGTTGAGCGATAAACAAACAAGTTTTTTCTTAGAAAACTCGAAATTTCTGAAACTGTTAATATTTTCTAGTATTATGTGATACGTATTTATTGTTTGCATTTAAAATTGAATTTCATACTTTCTGGGCATGAAAAATTGAGCTGTCAGCTGAATAGTTAGGCCTCAATATACAGTTTAATAGTTTGTGAGTTTTATTCCCACTTTGAGCGGGGATGTTTATAAGTTTTCGGAGCCTCGATCAAATTGTTGGTTTCGGTGAAATTAGTCTTCCGGTGCAAAAAGTAATCAGGCAAGACAATGTAAAAAAATAGACATTGAAAGAGAACATCCACACTAAAGAGGTGTTGATATCAATTTGGTGTCGCATTAACGACAGTCACTGCTTTGCTACAATTTCAACGCAACTGAATTTTTGCTTAAAACCAATTTTCAAGTTACTTTCCTAACATTTCCTTTTGTAATTTATCCTTATTTAAATTACTCTTTATATTTGTTAACATGATTATAGTTTAATTTACTACTTATTTATCTATAAAGTTTCAGCTGAAAAGGAAGTATTTTTAATTTTCAAAAAGAAGTATTAACTTAAAATAAAATGCTTTTAAACATTGCAAAGATTTTATTCTAATGACATTTTTTCGCAATTCATTAGAGGTAAATGTAATTTGTTGTTTCGTTTTTTTAAAAAAATATTTTGAGAAAACAACATTTTTTAAATTATTTAACAATATAGTAAATAAATTTATATATAGTAGCTATATCAATCTAAGTAACTTATTTTATATATATATATATATATATATATATATATATATATATATATATATGACAATAACAATTAATAAGAAATCATAGTCAACAAAAGTAGTAATTTAATGAAAACATTAATGATTTTTAGTATAAAAATTTAAATGTATATTAACTTTTCATTTTAAATTTCATGAGTTCAGTAATTATATACTAATAGGTTTATCTTTTCACAAATAGTTTCAAATTCGTAATATATCTTTCTATCACTCTCTTTGTTTGATTTATGACATTTTTGAAAGCTAAAATAAGCAAAATATGGAGTGAGTTTCACACAATATAATAAAAAGTGTGAATAATATTAAAATTGTATTTGCTATCACCTCGTTCGATTTTCTCTTAATTTTGACATTTTCATTATACTATAGAAGAAAAAATGAACTATTTTCGACATTTTGGCAAATACCCAAAAAACAGTTTTATACATACTTGGAAGAAAAAAAATTGTCATATCGATCAATATATCTATTTTTTATATATTGATCAATATATCAATACATCTATTTTTTATATATTTTTTATATATTGATATAAGCAGAGGAATATCGTATGAAATAGAGCATTAACCATCATATCTCATGAACGAAAGTCAGTTAAAAAAAATTCAAATTAGACAATTTTTACGCGATATCATATTGTTACTCATTATAATAATGCATACATTTTTAATAAATAAGTTTATCACCAATAATTAACATAAAAATCCAGGTCGAATTATGTTTTTATCCAGAAATGATTGTAAAGTAACTACCTACTCTATGATTAATATTAACTCAACTTTTTTTTTATCTGAAAATTTCATTTATTAATTAGACATAATCAGATATAAATATCATTCAAAGAAATTTTATCGAAGATAAACTTAAAACAAGGATTGCTTAATTAATTTTCTTCAACTTTTTGGAAAATTATGTTTTATTAATAAAAATGCAAAAAATTAATAAAATGCAATAAAATTAATACGTTAATATATAAAAATAATTTATTAATCATTTTTTTAAATTTTGAAAATATTATTTCTTGATTAAAGTGGTAAAAAATATCAGTGAATTTTATGCATACGCTGAACATAAAAACATTAAAATAAAACGGTTGTGATTACTATAATTTATATTTCAATAAATGCGTGCATAGAGATTATTCCAAATTTGTCAATAGGGAGCAAGTACTAATTAGACCATGCAGACATAAGACACCTTAGCAATCCTATCTTGTATGGTATTGCTCCCGAGATTAGTGGATAGAAAAAGAAAATGCACAATTTATCTTTTTGATTTCGAGAAATAAATATATTAATACATTAAGTGACCGAAGACTTATGAGCAAAATTAGTACAGATTATCATGTAACGAACAACCTTACAGTCAAATTTTATTACAAAATATTAGAACAATTTGCCTCGTAAAACCTACCTAAAAGACTTTTCCAAATAATAAACCGTATCCCCATGTTGCTAGAAAAAAATCCAGAAATCTCCTAAGCTTCTGAGCTGACACAAGTTCATGTAAAACACAGAGATGGTTGGCTGTCGTTCAATAGTAGTTACGATTGTGTGAATCTAGTTCCTTCTATTTCGAAGATTGCGATCCTATCATTCGGATACGGTGAGTTCAAGCACATACACTGCTGGCCACCGTAAATGCAACACATTGAAGGAAGAATGCAAAATAACATGAAATTTACGACTTGCAATAGCGGGGTGAGATATGGAAATGATTAAAATTTCAGCGCAGATGCAGATCTCGCGCGCTTGTGGTGACACTTCAAAATGTTATTTAAAGCTTTGAGATTTCGACAATTTTAAACTAGGCAATAATGTTTTTTTTTCTTTAAATAACAAAAAAAAATTAAATAAATAAAGCGATCAATTGTACCTTGAAGAAAAGAGCTATCATTTTTTTTTTTTTATCAAGTATCCGAGTTTGACATAAGAAGGATAATGGCCTATCGAGATTGTAGAATATCTTTCAGGAAAATCAGTAGTCGTGTTTGACGAAACCAAACAATTGTAATATGGATATGTGATCGTTGGATGCAGAAGGGTACGACGGACCAACGTGTCTGATCGCATCTACCTCAGTGCACCACTTCACGTGATGACAGGCAAATTGTTTGCATGGCAGTGACGGATCTCTCAGCCACATCATGAACCATAGCACAGCACATTCAGTGTGTAGCGCATTATCCAGTGTCTGCGCGTACCATTCGACGCCTTTACAACAGAATGGTCTGTCCACAAGAAGTTCATTGCTTAGTCAACCCTTGACGCAGAACCACAGATGTCTCCGCAGGCAATGGTGCGATAAAAGAAGGACGTGGATGATAGAATGTAATGAATTTGTCTTTACTGATGAGTCACGCTTCTGTCTGAAACACCACGATGGTTGCATTGGAGTCTGGAGACAGCATAGAGAAAGGATGCTAAACAGCTCTCTTAAGCACTGCCACACTGGTCTTGCATCGGATATCATGGTATGGGCCAGTATTGAATATTACTCTCGCACTCCTCTAGTACGCATTACCGCTACTTTAAACAGCCACCGCTACAACGATTGCCCAAATTATATTCCCAGCTGCCACACCAGATCAACTTTGGCAACATGTGGAAGCTGATTGATGTGCTGTACTCCAAGAACACATCCAAAGTCTCTTTGAATCATTGCCGAGGCATGTGGCTGCGGTTATCTCCAACAATGGCGGTTTCTCTGGCTACTGATTTTAGCAGGAACCACACTTCACAGAAGTCTATAAATTTAATCACTTGATACTTGGTCAACATGTTCCCTACAAAATAAATTTTGTTGTGATATCTCTTGTCTTTCTTGGTGTTGTAATTTGGGTGGTCAGCATTGAATTTCAGGGAAAGAAAAATATGAATTACAAAGTGTCAGCATTTCCATGAGGATATATTTGTTTTACGGGGCTCTGGAAGTGCTGAGACATTGCGAAGATCAAAATCGAGTTAACCCAAAATTATATAAAAAGAAAAAAAAAAAAGAAACAGTATTGTAAAAATGTTTTATTTTAGTTAAAGCATTTTGATTTAAGGCGTACTAACATTTTCCAACAATTTTCGAAAGAGCATACAATAAAAATGATTGTGTTCTGGTTCCTTAGAAATTTAAATGTTTATTTACTAAATATTTCTGAAATCCGTTTGAAAGAAGACTCGAGGTAACATGGCTGACCTTGATTTCAGTTTCCAGCCCCTTCTGTTTTTTTCAGATGCAAAAGTGAGGATTCTCTTAATACCAAACAAGAAATGCAGCATTAAAATTTAATTACAAAAACAATAGAAATAAAAGTAAAATGATTTGTTTTTTAATTTAAAAGAATTAAAAAAAAGACTTCTACTCTTGTTGATGATTACGCGGCGGGGTTCAATTGAATAGAAAAAAGTGCATCCCTTAATGAGATTGGTCTAGCGCACCTGACATGCATCTTATTCTGCTATCGAAGATAAATTATTGTTACTCCTTACCTGAAAGTCTGACACATAAAAAAAAACATGTTTCTTGAGATTTTCTTGGGGAATCACTGATTAGTTAGAGACGTCAGAGAAATCGCATTAACATTCTTACGCTTGACACCTTTCCAGTTTACTTTTTTGAAAATGACAAAATATTAAAGAGATATTTTTCACTATAGGTCAAAATCAAAAGAATAAAAATAATAGAAAAAATATGCAATATGTGACTGATTTAGCATCAACATTCTTAAATTGTATCTTGATCAAATGTATTTCGCTGACATTTCCGGAATCATTAATAAAATTAAGAATATTTGCGCTAACAAATCTACAATATTAATTTTTTGGATGATAAAATAAAATTTTGTATCAAAGATGCATTGTAAAGAAAGACATTTTTCTCTTCGTATTGCTTATCATTGTTTGAATTTTGCATACTTTTATTCTTTTGGTATAAATTTTAGTATCAAAATAACTAATTACAATTTTATTGCCGAAAATTTCATCATTCACAAAAATCATTTCATTATTGAATTCGTGCGCTAGCAGTATAAAGGTGTCAACTGGTTAGAATCTTCGCTGCCATTTTGATTTTGAATTTTTGTTAGTGTTTTATTGCTTTCTGCCTTTAAAATGAAATATCCTCATAGAAATGGCTTTCTAAGAATTTTTCTTCTTTCTAAATATAATACTTTTACTACAGTGTCTTTTAGAAACGTCACTTTCATAAGAGCAATACATAACTTCTTTTACCACCCATTTTCGTTCGGCAGATTGGAAGTATTAAAATATATAAGTACAAAATTTTGAACCTATAAGTAAATTTTTCTCTTAACCGTATATTTATGGGTCGCTGAAAAGACGGAACTTGGCATCGCAATCTCAAAATATGAATAAAAAAAAATAGCACAATAATTTATTTGGCATTTTCAAAACTTGGAAAAATTTACTAAAAATATGCTGTGGAAGAAGCAAAGAGAAAATTTTCCATTTTTAAATATTTTTGCTTACAGATAGTTTAATTGAAATATTTATTTTAATTTAAAATATAGTCATTGAGGATTAATTCCAGTTTTATTCTTAAATATACCTATAAAATTTCAGCTTCATTGTTAAAATGAATAAAACTGGATATATCTTTTTATGAATTTATTTTTAATATAAGATATATTTTATTTAAAAAGTAAAATATGTTCCACAGAAAAGTAATTTTTATACATTACAATTTTCACATATTTCACAAATCTTAATAATTTTTACCTTTGATGATTTCTTCATGTAATATTTGTGAATATACACTTTGATTTTTATACTTTAAAATTTTCACACATTTCACAAATCTTAATATGTAGTATTTGTGAATATGCACTTTGATTATTTATATAAATGATTTACATTGCTTCTATAAATTATTTTAAGTTATTTATTTTCATTAAGTCTTTCTCATAATCAACTCTTCTCAAACTTGACAAAATTCAGTGTTTTAAGGTAACTTATCCCCGTAAAAAATTATAATGATATAAAATAGAAGCAACTATCGCTTCAAATTGTTTTTATTTTATAAATGGTCTTCCATATACATTATTGATTTCTTTTTTGTCTTTCTCATAAGGGTGAAAAAAAAGCTCTCATTTCTTTCCACTTCAGATAATTTAAAATTCCTATAATTTTCTCTAAGAGAATAACATAAATGCTTTAAATTGTTTCCCATGATCGATATCTTAGATAATTATGTCCTGTTTTTGGATATATTTTATGAGTCTTTTTTCAATATATTGAGAGAGCTTCATCAAAGGAAATTTATTCGTTTCGAATAATATTTTATCAATTTCGGTTAGCCAAATATCCTATCTTCAAATATATTAGAAATTTGAAATCTATTTGTTATATAATATCTGTCTAGCTATAGTTTAGATCTAGCTGTAAAAACACAAAATTTTTTAATTTAATATTTATCATTTATTGACTTTTGCATATTGCTGAAAATCTAAATTATTTATTTTTTTAAAAATATAATTATTTTTCTCTTTATTTTTTTTTTAAAAAAACCCGGCAATAGTGTTATACTCATTAAACCTCTTTCTTTCATGGTTTTTTTTTTTTTTTGCGTTCTTTCTATTTTTATACTAAAGTTTAGTATTTATCTTCAGATACACTGAAAAATTGCCTTTTTGATGTAGAAATAAAATTATTACAATAACACGAGTTACATGTTATCCCATATTTAAACCATGCAGAGCTTAGAAATATATCGATAAATCCACCGTATACATTTCATTGAAAAGTAAAACCTCTGTAAGAATGAAGTGTGGTTCATCATTAAGGGTGTGAGACTATCAGTGCCCCACCAAAGATATTGAGTAATTTGAATCAGTCTACTTTATTATTGTTCGTTATTGTTATAGGAAAGAAGTTTGAACATATAACTCTGGAGTCAAACAATTTAGAAAATAAATGAATTTCGTAAGAGTAGAGGAGCAGCTCCGACCTAGCTGAACCATCTGTTGTCGAATCATTAGAAGTCAGCAGTAAATTGATCGAATGCCAATGTTTTTTGTTTTTTTTTTTCCTGTACAATCATGTACTGATGATGCTTCGTCTAGCTAAATGTTTCCCTATGCACTTGCTTTGAGAGGTGGAGCTTAAATTGCTGCTTTCAATTATGTTTTATGTAGTTTAATAACCTATGCATACTTATAATATTTTACTCTATAAATTGAATATTGTTATTAAATGAAACATTTGAAAAATTAAGATCATTTCTGTTTTTTATGATACATGGATTGAACTTTTTTTTATTTAAAAATGTATTAATTACAACTATTACAAAAAATGGAAGACAAGAAAGTGTATTAAGGTAAATAAATTTCCAGGTAATTTGGTTAGTTTTCAATGAAATAAATATGTAATATACATTGGTGGAGAAAATATATAAAGGGGTTATAATTGTTATTTCACTTTTTATTGAAAAATATTTTAAAATAAAATACATTTAAATTAACATAATAAGGTACAATATGAATAAATAAAATGATTAAAATAAATTAATCCTCTCTTTCTCTGTGTATCTTCCTAATGAATAAATTTCGTTTCTAAAGTAGATAATACATTTTAATAGAAAATATTACTCATAACCAAAACTAAAATATTATGACGCTTGAAAATGAATAATTAGTTATTAATTAAAAGGTAAGATAAGTTACTTATTTAAATTTAAATACGTATAATATCCTTTACTCTATTTTTATAAGAAATATTAATCTATAAGAAGAGTATTAATCTATAAACAAAAAATACTAAATTGTTTAATCATATTACATAATATGCATAAATTGTTTTGACAACAACTAATGAATTAATGTATTAATTTATTAGTTTATGAATTAATGTATTAATTTATTAGTTGTCAAAACAATTTAAGTAAATTAGAGATATATTTCGCACTGAAACATACAAATTAATGAAATGATTTTTTAATATTAATACCATATATTGTACATAATGTACTTTCCTATTAAAGTAATCGGCTTTAAATTATTAATTTGATGTTTGTTAAAAAAAAAAATTACAAACCATACATGCTCAATCAGATTAAAATTTGAGCTATTACTTTGATAAGATAACTTTTAAATACCAAGTATTATTCTTTTTAGTTTATATAACAGGAAATATAAGAAAAATGCGTGCAGATAAGGAGGAAAATTACAAAATAATAATAAAAGTTAGCATCTTTCTACTGCAACCACAGGACAGTGTCACCTCCAATTATTGTCTACAAGAGTGCTTTTTTTTAGGAATTTAAAATATTAAAGCATGTGCGTTCTGTTATAATATTTTAAATTTATTTTGCATTTTTTAAAATTTTAAATTACCACGTGATAACTAGAAACATTATGATAGAATGTATTTTATGACATTTGCTTAGTTTTGCGTAAAGGGAAGACAGAAAGGCTCAAATATAAGCGATAATTGTTCTCCAGGCGCAAACCTCCACAACGGTATCATTACCGAATATTTAACACACAATAGCTTCGTCTATACCTCTCGTAGCATGGTGCTTGTCTGAGGCGGGGTTACGCTCACAGAGGCCTCTGAGACGTTTGCCTTTGACCCCGCAACATCGGCGGAGTCATCATGGCTGCCATCAGACTGCCATTGTATAGTGTTCAGCGATGAATCCCACTTCACTCTTGAAGCAGATGATCACTATGTTCGTGTCTGGAGAGGACGGGGTCCAGCGGCCCTTATCAGCTTTTGTTTTACAAAGACATACAGCCATAACCCTTGGTGTGATGGTGCGGAGCGCTATTTTTTATGACAGCAAGTTGTCTTTAGTCATCATCTGTACATATTTAAAAACTTAACGATGTGTTGATACATCCTGGAGCCGGTTGCATTAGCCTTCCTGGCCAGTTCATCCTGGGCTAGTTTCCAGTAAGATAATGGTGGGCAACATACCGCTCGCATATCTCTGGGATCTCTCCATGCTGTTGATGCTCTTCCTTGGCCAGCAAGGTTACAAGACCACTCACCAATTGAACTTGTCTGGGATATGGTAGGCCACCAGATTCGGATACCGCAAAATATAGCAGATCTGGAGAAACAATTAACTAATGATTGCAAGAACGTGTCGCAGGATGGCATTAGGAACATCTACCTTCCTTGCCTCCACGAATTCAAGCATGCATTGCCTTCAGAAGCTGTTCGACCAACTACTAATTTGAACACTCAGTGGGTGAGTGTGAGCCGTAAACAGGAACGATGACCAGGATTTTTTATCACATTATTATCCGTGTATGAGCTATAAATATATTCAAATTCGTCAAAAACAACCACTTCCTTCGCTGTTCTTAGATTTTTTTTTTTTTTGTGCAAAAGATTGTATTTAATTTATATGATTGCTATTGTAATGGATTATTTTGATTTTTTCATGATATAAAATGAGTTCAAATATCATCAACTTTATTTAATTTAGTATCATAAAAATTGCACTTATCACTAAACCTTCACTTAAAAATGTATAATCTCTAATACAGTTTTAATTTTCCTGAAATTCTAGAAATAATCTCTCTCACCATAGTTTAACTCCACAATAGACTAGAAATCAGTTACAATTTCTGGGAAGCATTTTTCCCTCAGTGGAAAATGTTAACATTTTCTCATAGTTTATGGAAAGTTACCCGATTAAAGAGGAATACATTTGAAGATGTAACTTAATTCTTTAGCGTTTGATATTCCTTTCGTGTTAGTTAAGGAAAGTTTTTCCTTTTGTATTAGTTAAAGAAATCCGTCAACCGAAAATTTTTTCTAGAGTAGAAAATGAGATGATTTAGCATTAGAGAAATTAGAAGTCAAAACTGAGTGATATTTTTCTTTACTCACATTATTTTTTTAATTTTTGTCGGGAAAATAATTTGTTGATTGCAATTTATGTGAAAAAGAACAAGTTTACTTTATCATTATAGCGTATTTAAAGAATTATTACTTATAAAATTTTGGAAATTTTATAAGGAACAAATTGAAAACAAAGGCTAGTTAGTATTAAAATCTCTTTTTAAACCTATTTTTACTAATAGAATATAAGTTTAATTATTATTTCAGTTATTATTAATATTAAGTAATTTCTCATAGGACAATTTGTAAGACTTGGGATTTTACATCAGTTTTGTGTTAAAGTTATTCCATGCCTTAATTTTTTACACTTTTCTAAAATATAATATGAAGAGTATATAGTAACATGTGTATATAATGCTTACATAAATTACAATTTTAAATATTTTCTTTTAGCTACGAAAGAGTTATTAATAAAACTCTCGTTGTTCCAGACATTTTATTTCGAGATTTTCTTCCATTAATGTATCTTTCATGCCTTTCTCACTAGATCTGTAATCTCACCATTCAGAATTTCAGGAAATTCGATGACGTTCAAATATGTAAGCTTCTCTTGTCATTTCATTGTATGTCAGCAATGTTTTTCCTGTTTTTTTTAAGGGCATTGTATCATCGCCAAAATATTTTTATTTAATAGTGCATTCAGTTGTCCTCTTTTTTTCAGACTGTTAAATTTTAATTCTAGCAACGTAAAAGCTATCAGTCGCAAAAATCAATAGTAGACAATCTTTTTAATGTACTCAGTTGTTTCATAGATTTAAAAATGTTCTTTTACATTTACTGAGAACAGGTGGGATATGAATGATCACTGTTAAGTAAAATTGGCCAAGAATCAAAAGTATGAAAATCTGGATGCTTCAGGATGAAATGAGGTTTATAATTTAAAAATGTTGTTCACTCCTCACTGTACTATTTAAAAAAGTTGATTTTATCCATACCTGAAAGATCTACAACTCTTATTAGCCCTACAGGAGTTATAGGTTCCTAGTATCTATGAACAAAGTATAAAAGTAAGAAGATATTTCATTGAAGTTAATTTAATTTGAATTTAAAATCTTTTCATTTAAGTCATCCCGAAAGTTAAATCATCATTTTGTTCATAAATTCGCTTAATCAAATGACATAATAAGGTTTTAGACATCGCAATATCTCAAAACAAGCTTTGAGCTTTTGATTTCTACATTTTATTGAAATTACGTTAGCTGTGGTCTTATTATGTGACTCCTTCAAATTGCATGAATTGAGTTAGGTCACTTTGACTTCAGATTTTTTCAAACACCAGGTAAACATTTTGCTTACAAATTAAATTCTAAAAGAATTTTTTAAGAAATAAATGTTAAAAAAATTGTGACTCCTGGAAGCAGAAAAATATTGTTTAAAAAAAAAAAAAAAAAAAAAAAAAAAAACTGTGAAATAAAAGAAAAGTATAGATTAAAAAAAATTTTTTTTATCAAACGTTGGTAAAATCTTTATGTTGAAAGAGATATTAAAAATATAAAATATTTACATGATTCATCTTAATATTATTTGTTGTATGTTTATTTTTCCATACCTAATTGCACTTATTTAATTTTAATAAAGCTAAGATCTTTTTGATAATTGTTTTACTTTCTTATATTTTGTTATCACTCTAAATAACAGTGTGAAATTTAACCACATTTAGAATGAGCGCTATAAGGAATAGTTTAGCTATCATAAATTATTTCAAAATATCTTACTTCAAGTTGAATTAATAATAATCTTTTAATACTCAGTTGTTAAAGAAATTTTTTTTACCTCGTTCAAAATCAATATAATCTTTAGAATTAACTAAATTTTTAACTAGTTGCAAATGTTTTTCTAGAAAATGAATGAACAATAGTTCATAAATGTATAAATTAATAGAATTTATAGGTAAATAATATTTCCAGTGTGCAATTTAATGATCTAATTTTAGTATGTGTACACAAACTATGAAACATAAATGTCTATTTTAGTTTTATTGCGAACCACTTATTATTGTAACTGAAGTCTTAATTTCATGAACTTGTTATCTTTTACTTGCATTTATATGAATTTGGTAAATTGATACATTATTATAATATATAATATCATTATAAAAATATCAAAAAAAAAATATTTTTTGGATTCACTTGCATCCAAAAAATATCCTATTATTATTATTTGAATGGAAGTGAATATATTTTTCAATATTATACATTCACTTGCATCCAAAAAAATAAAGAAATTTCATGAAGATGTTAAGAAATTTATCTATATTGATTAGATTCATCTTTGACAAAAATAGGATTGAAAAATAAGCATTTTATCATTTCATGAGTTTTATTTTTGTGATTTCTACATTACCGAAGTAATTAACATGCGTTTACTTGATGTTTTACTTCTGAAATTAATTCAGTAAGATATATTGCAAACGAAAATTGAGTGATTTTGTTGATCTGTGATACATTTTAGTCAGTTTTTCCAACTATGTATCTTCTACTCTTATATATCTAAGTAACTGAATATATTTAATTGTAACTGAAACTAAGAAACAATTGTGCAAACTTAATAAGTTGTTTATTCTTTAATAAATATATACATTTTTGCTGAGTAAGTAAGGATTTTCATGAATAGTTTTAAAAAACTTTACATGTACATAAAATAATTTAAACAACATACATCTATGTGAAACTGTACATTCAAGCATTCATCCTTATATAGATACATTTACTACAAAGTTAAAAAAAAATGATGCATTAAGAATTTTCTTCTTAAAATAAGTAAATATATTATATATATACATATAGTCAGTATACGTATTAAATTATAATTTGTGAAAATTTATAACTGATTCAAAATAATGAGAATTTAAGTTAAAGAGCAAGTCAATATAAAATTCTTCCATGTTACCAAGATACAAGATGAGTGGTTTAAATATAAAGTTTAAAAAACATTAAGAGAAGATTTTTTATGTCAGGCCAGAGAATATGTATACACACACATTAAAACGATTCGATTTAATCATGAAATTGAACACTTTTGAATTATATCATCAATTCTTTCGAGTGAAAAAGTCTCTAAACCATAGAAATGCAAAATGATTTACAAATTTATCTGCATGAATTTTTGTCAAGTTAACTTCATTTATTAGATAATTCACTAAGCCTATAAATGTAGTAGTTTAGGTAGTATATGTGCCAATGTATCTGGACAAAAACGTGTTTGTCAAGCTCACAAAATATTTTAGTGAAATTAAGTGTCATCATGTAATTAAAAATCAAGCCCTGAGGAAAAAAAAGTCATTTGACGAACTCTATTGCTGTTACCATTACTTTCAATATTATATATTGTATAAAAGTTCAGTCTACTTGACAGTTAAAATAGGTCTGGTTTCTGAGATGAAATTGTTGTTAGAACTAAATTCACTTTTCTTGAACAATGAATTATAACAAATCAAAACAATGTAAATCATCATTATTATCTTGGATCTCATTTACAAGTTTGTGCTAATAATAAAGATAAAAGCAAAACTGATCTAGCTATTAAGAATAGCGATTGTAGAAACTGCACTGGTATTTATGTTAAAAATGCATATTTTGTCATATAAAAGTTGGTGAAGATGATTAAAAATTTAAACATATTGCTGTTGTCATTTGTCACATAATTGCCTTAAATGCATGATAAATATAAGGTATTGATGCAATTTTCAAGCTTGTGATTCGGATAGAACAATGTTAGACATAATTGCAAATCTGAATTCGAAATATAAACAAAACAGGTATTGTCTGTTTAAAGACAATTTTGATATTCAGTGGAACTATATTGATTCAAAAATAATTATTAAATTACCTAATTTTATGTTAAAAATCCTTAAAATATGCTATAGAAATAAAAAAAAATTGAAATTATTCAATAAGTATTAAAATCTTTTTGAAAAATTTATACCTATGCAAAAATTCTTGTCGAATGGAAAACTGTATAATTAACTTTATCGATCAATTTTATTTTGGTTTGAAAATGATTTCAGAGGTGGTTGTTAATAAAATCAAAAATTGTATGCTAACATGCAGTAAAGTGAGTACTTAAATAACAATTTCATCATTTAAATTAATTAAAGTTTTCCGTAACATCAGTTAGGCGGAAACTTTTGCATTACATATATATTTAAAGGAATTCTGATTTCACTTTATAAGTTCGTTTCCAAATGTCGCATAAGCAAACCGTCGAGTGAAATCTGAAAAATATAGTTAGTGGGGTTGTGACGTGAGTAATAATTGTCCAAGCCCAAAATCCATAAAATTCCATCTGCACAGGATTTGAATCAGCTCTTCTAGTTTCTAGCGTATTTATAGCCCACATGGCAAAGTTGCACACTAAAAGAAAAGTAACCATCTCACGCCCTGGTTTGCGATGTGCTTGATCGCTATTACTGGCGCATCTTCTTGATGCATCTAGTATGAAAATCGTTTGGAATGTCCCTTGTATAAGGCACACCAATGCTGTTAGCAAAACTAATATAGTATTTTGATCAATTGTGAAGTGTCCTCCAATAACACTGAACATTGTAAAAAGATATAACCCACTTTGAGCAACTACAAGTAATATGCTATCTAATTCCATAATTTGATGAGGATTATACTTCAATTCTCTTACTTGAACGAGAGCTATGATTACTGCTAATGTTGTCAATAAATAAAGAACCAATTCAGCTATATGAGCTTCCAAGATGGCTAGATATTTGTATTGAGGCTTATTTATGAGAACGAAAAATATTATAAGACAAATAATTGACAACACTAGTACAATAATGCCTGTAAATAATCCTTTGTTTGCTTTGGCACAATCTACTTGATAATAATGTCTGTGACGACCTCCATGAAGCACAGCATGATTTAAGCTGGCACTATCAGCATTTGTTGAAATTTGACGAAATTTTCCGATGTTCTTCCACATAACATATAGTATAGCTGCACAGATAAGACTGTATTCGATGGTACAAGGAAAGAGAAAAGGGCTGGCATTTTGAACTAATTCCCCCATGATGTTCAAACGTCTGCATCCATGGCTTATATATATTCCATGCATATCAATTGATCGTTTTAACCTATGATGAGCATTCTCAGACACATTAACAATCTCGGAAAAATCTTCGGAAAGCGGAGAAATAAAATCTTGCTCTGGAAAATAAAACAATGCATGTGTTAATAAAGTAAAAATTTGTAATTATATATTAGAGTATTAACATTAATAACTGCCATAAATTTTGAAATTTCTTCGTAGAAAAATAAATTATATCAATTCAAATTTCAAAAGAATTATACACACACATTTATTTTAAAATAAAAGTACACCTTCACATGGAAAATGAAATATAACGTTTCATAATGTCCCGACATTCCAATATTTAAATCAAACAAGTTATTAAGCTTTAAAGTTTTTATTAAAATTTTAGATAATAAACTTACACATTTTTAATTAATTTGAAACTGATATCTAGTCCACTAATATTAAAAAACTAATGAAAAATAAATCAGAAATTGCTTAATCTCTTAAAATAAATAGTTAATTATAGAAGTAATGTCTTTTAATCACACTGCAGTTGTAGCTACTACAGCCTATTTGAATATCACAGCATCTTTTTCCTGTCGTCTAAATTTTACGTGTGTAGTATATAGCATTCTTGGAATCGTCATTCTAATGGCTAGCAATGTATAACAAATGAAATTAAAAAGCTATGTCTGTATTTAACTTTTTTTGTATTTGGGCCTTTAAGAAGTGTCTTACGAAGCTCGTTAATATGCATCGATTTTATGGAAGCAGGAATTGAAACACAAGAATAGAATGGCATGCCTAAGCAGAAATAAAATTTTATTAGACATCGTTATAAGGACCAGGATATTGTATAAAATATTGCATATCATATTTATTTAAAAAATATTTTTTATTTTAATCATGAATTTCACTAATTCGTAATATTTTTTTTAACTTTTGCAAACATTTTGTTTTTACATATTTTGAATATTGTATTTTATTTATGTAAATTTCAAAATCCACTTATTGTTTACTGCTGATTATTCTCAGAACATAAATTAAGTTTGAGGTATGAAAGAAGTTATTCGATATCCCATCTGTCACGTAAATATATGTACTTTGAGTTATGAATGTTTTAAATATGACTTAGATAAGTAGAGAGAGAATGTTAAGAAAAATATCATGATAAACTTTCTATTTAAAACAATCAACAGTTTATTTTTTACTAGAAATAAAGTGTACTCATAGAGTTAAAATTATTTTTAGAAATTTTTGTTCTGAAACGTAGATTTCCAAGTTGAGTTTACATTGTTATGTCTTACATTACGTAGTGAACGTAGAATAATAAATATATCTGATTTCGAATTAAATCCAACTTTGTTGGTTGTTTCTACAGTATGATGCTCAGAAATTATAGGTAATCAGCTTTGTTATACATATATATGATATGACGAGTCTGGATTGAAATTTGTCATATTTCATTCAAAGGGAATAAAATATTTATATTGATAAAAATGAAACTTTTCACATGAAATTTGTTAGGTACTAAATTTTTGTGAATAAATGAATACAAAGATGCAAACATACATGATAAATTTGTCTAATTATGAGCGATGTTCACATGATCCTTTGTAAGATTTCGAAATTTCCATGCTACATGCTGTTTTAAATATTGTGCCAATAATTTTACTTTGATATGCCTATCTTCAAGCATCGACTTAAAGCATCGTTTTCTAATTAAATGGTTGACTTGGTTCCTAAGTGTATGACCAAATATATAACTCAAGTTTTTCAAGTTATATATTTTAGGTATTTACTGATGGCTGAAATCCGATTTATCTAGTTATTCATAAGCTGCGTGATTTGAAAAATTTAAGTAGATCATATCATTTTAAACCTTCGTTGAAAGACGACTTTCTTAGTTCGGTTTTTTACAATTTATAATGGCCTATAACTTACAAGTTCATCGAGTTGACCATTTACAATCACTACATCACTGCTAGAAATTGCTCTGTTGACTTTTTCTCATTTTCTGCCTATTGTTAATTTTCGTATAATAGGTTCTTAAAACTCCACGATTAAAATATGAAATCACAGTGACCAAAAAATTGAATTCTGTTTAGATGTTTAAAATAACGTAACTCTTCCATCAAATTATTCATAGTTGTAACAAATGGTTCAAGAATTCCCGAGTATAAAAGTAATGCTAAAAATAATTTTATATAAAAATAAATAAAATTCATGAATCATGCGTAAATAATAATACGATGCATCCATAACTACTCATGAGTAATTGTGTAGTAAATTTTAAAGGGAAAATGATGAAAGCAAAAGCTTTGATTTATAGTGTTCAGTAAATTAGAATGATCATTCGATCCTAGGTCACTAAAGGGAATTTCATTAGCTCATTATATAATCTGTAATTACGAAATTGCTTGTTTACCGAAGTACGTATCTGTAATTACGAAATTACAATTTATCAAGCAACATGATATGAGGACTGAAGCAGATACTTTTCATTCATTAATTCACAATCACTTTATGTCATAGCATTTGCAACCTTTTACAGAAAAGTCAAGTAGCTTTTAGTTACTTTGAGAAAGAATAAACCTACGCGAGAAATGTAAAAAATTTTAAACCATGCTTGTTAAGGCACACATCGTTTGTGAATTAATTTACTAATAAGATCTTTAGATTGATAAATGAACGTAGCATTCAGCTAGATCTTAAAATTAATGGATTTTCTTAGATATTATTTGAAAACTGAAAAAAATAATTCCAAATTAACCAGTTTTAATATGCACGTAATTTTATATTTATAAAATACTACCTAAAATTTTATGCCCATTTTTAAAGTATATTTATGGATGCTTGCTGATACACTGAAAAAAAAAAAGATTTAGCCCCATTTTAAACTGATTTTGTTGGACTTGAACTAAAATATATTTTATAGAGAGATAAAGTATATATATATATATATATATATATATATATATATATATATATACAATCAAAAATCAAAATTAAAAAAAATTTAGATATCCTATATAACTGATGCTATCCTATTTTTAACTAAATTCTATCTTTAACGAATTCTTCAGTTTTATACCAGCAATTCCGATTTTATGTTTCTTATGTAAAACAATTTTAAGCAAAATCTAGAATAATGTAATTAAAAAATGATTATGCTATTTACCTGTATGTATATTTTCGGTCTGATGTGCTTCAAGAACAAAAGCCGGTATGAGATTTGTAGCGTTTGGAGTGATAAGAGTCAGTATTTCATGCTTTGTCTCTTGAACCAGAACATGCAACCAAACGCACATGTTTGTCGCAATCATATGCATCAATCCAAATCTCGCAAGTGTTCTATACTTGCTGATTGCCATCTGTAAAGGAAGTGGTGTAAATGTTTTTAAAAGGATGGAACATTTTATAATTAATTTTGATTTATAAGGATGTTTAGCAATCAGGAAAAAAATATTAATTATTTACTTTTTTTCTATTTTTATTACAAAATAATTGTAATAAGGATATAATAAAAACAATAAACTACTGTGTATAACAATAAATAAACATTCTATTTCTGTTTTTATGAGCAATATCTCATCCCACACATATACAATAGATTTTGAAAGTTTGAAATGAATAATACATTTTTTATGTGTGATAACTTCTATTTTTTTATATAAATAACCACTTTGTTTAGCCGCGCATTATTTCGAGGTTCCCGAGTCCAAAGACCCTCACCCTCGTCTGAAGCTGTAAGTGAATGATTATAACTGAATCTGAGCTGACATATCATTGGTTATTGCATAAGGAGGAGCAGTTTATATTTAGAATTTTACTATTGAATTAAGATTTACTTTTAAGTAAATAAACATTATGATTTTTAAATTTAATGGTTAATTTTAGGTAATAAATTTTCAAATAATTTAGAGTTGAATTTTATTAAAAGAAAAATTTATTTCGTTTACATTTCTAATTTTTTGAGCAACCTGGAAATAAAAAGAATTAATTTAAATAATTTATCCATTGGAGATTGGGTTTGTCTTAATTCATTTAGTTTATCTTTCATACGAATTCTTATAAAAAATTGATTTAATTTCATTCGTTAGTTGAATGAGCTTTGAGAATTCAGTTGTAGAACTTGGTGAGATATGGCTACTTTCAGTTTCAGAAGGTTGAATGATAGGAATATGGAGCATAATAATAGTGTAAATGATTCCAAACTAATTAAACTTGTTGGAGTACGTATTAAGGTGTGGGTTTGGGGGGGGGGAATTACTGAATCTTTTAAAGCTATCTGGGCAGTTGCATTGTTTAATTTTATCATTGAGTCTTAGTACTGTGTCTAGCATATTTTTATATTGTATCTTAGTATTGTGCCTTTTAACACATTTGACACATTTAGTTTCATGTAGCACATTTCAAAGCTAAGATTGAATATCTGGCAGTTAAATCACTGCATCCCCGATTTGGTCTTTTCCAGTGCCCAACTGTGACACCAGAGTTAAAACATATATAACTAAGTTGGTAAATTTTGGTGCCATTTAGTGACGCAAATATGTGGTATAGAAATAGGGACATGGGATTCCCATTTTTTAGATTGTGGTCATCCTATTTACTTTATTAACTGTAAATCCTCTGCTCAAAAGACCTTCTGCTATATTAGAGAGTTTAGTGGAGAGAGGTATTATAGGCATCAAAGTTGGCAGTCATTTCTCTTTGAGCTTCTGAATTTTTAACAAATATTATTAAATTTTTCCGGAAGCTGTAGTTTAAAAATCTTCATTTATTTTTGCTTTAAGAGCTTTTAAAAATTCTAGGTGATTTTCGCCATATCTTACAACTATCGGTGGAGTTTTCTGCACAGCATGAATGAGTACAGGGGAGGTATCATTAATCTGAACAACGTCGTTTGTGGAGCAGAGCTGCTGCAATTAATTTGGAAGAGTTAAGGGGACCTTCTGGATCATCCCCAAGACAACTTTCTCAGGTTATTTTATTGGGTTTAACGAAGTCCTCCAGATTCTTTACTTTTTTTTTTTTAATAATTATAGAAGTAGAAGCAGCAATATTAGCTGGGTTTAAATTATCATTACAACTAACATATTTTCACTGCTAATAGAAGAGCTTGCTTGATCAGAAACATTGTAGTCAACTGTGCTGGAAGTATTCATAGCTTCTCCTAAGAGACTAATGTAACCATCAATTTTATCTATAACGTCTTGCTGAGGGAAGATTTTAGCACAAGTTCAATCATAACACAGCCAAAATTATACTGTTAATAAAATCAATATACGCTTACTCATCATGTCTCTGAATATATTTCAAATTACATGAATAATTGGAAAAGAGAATTCCAGGCTAAATGCCGATCACGTCCATTTTGACAACGGCTCAAAATTTCCAGTTTAGATTCTAAATTTATCTTAGGATATACATACACATTAGATCCTCTTCAACAGCATATTGTTTGGCTCTATTGTGATTCAATCATAAAAAATTAATCCAGGTCAAATTTTTTATACCTGATAAAATCATGTAATCCTGAAAAGTGAATCATTTTAAACTTTAAATATGTTCTTCAACTGTGTAGGTCCAACTTTATATAACAGCAGTTGAATTTCCTACTCCCCATGGTTCCCAATCCTTCATTGGCGTCTGATATCTTTTTTTCAAGTACACATTACATCATCAGTAAGACTATCATTGATTAAACTTTTTACTTGCTTTATGCAGAGATTAATATATTAGCAAAATACTAAGTTTTCGAAATTATCATTATAAGATTTTAAAAAAGGTAATTAATTATTATTCCGTCAATTTAATAAATGTGAAAATGACAATTTTTTTTAAATCTTGGAAAATTACTCAAATGGTTATGGAATTATAATAAAATTATTTGAATATATGCCACTAATTTTTGAAACATTTAAATTTGCTCCAGTAATTTGAATCAAGTTTGCGTTCTAGAATTGCTAAGACATTTTTTATATTTTTATTTCGATATATATATATATATATATATATATATACGGCAATTTCTGGATGAAACATGATGGCGCTTACGGATTTAAAAATTAAATTTGTAGAGCAAAATGGCTTAAGAGATGTTGTCTTGATTAAGATTCGAAATAAGGAATGTGGAATGAGAAAGATTCTATTTTTTTGCAGCTTACGGAATTAATACATAATTATGATAATTATTTGAATTATTTCATTGTGTGCATGCTTTAAAGAGTTAATTTCTGGCTAACAGAAATTACAGAAAAAAGTTTTGAATTATTTAGCTTCTAATCAAATTCCTAATTGCATTAACTAAACACTATTTATAGAACTCGTTTATTAAAATAATTAAAGGAATTTTAAGGAGTTTATCTTAAAATCATTTATTTTCTTTTGACATAGGTAGCTCATAAAATTTGAATCAGTATTAAATATTTTATACATAGATGAAAAAAAATTCAATTACCTGGATATTTTGTAAAATATCTGGAATATCAATTATACACTCAAAAGCACAATAATTTTAATTTAATTTCATAATTTTAAAATGTGAAATAGCATAAAAATCTTGCAACAACTGAATTTAGTAGAGATCTAAGGTTATCGAGATTCTACTAAACAAATTAGAACTTAACCGTAATTTTTATAATTAAACTACATCTTAACAAAATTCTTGATTATAAGCAGTTTATCGAGTTGGATACAAATGTTGGAAGCACGCGCGAATACGTGAAATTTCTAACTATCGGCCATATTTCCCTTAAATTTATATTTTTAAAAAAATTTTAATTTTCGTTTTAGAATAAGTATTCCTCGATGAAAATAGATTTTGTTTTGGCCCACACATAGTTTATCTTAATATTTTTTAAATTTTGTATATTTACTTTATATTGGAGAAACTTTTTTGTGGAGAACAAAATAAAATTGTGGCTTACTCGAGAATTCAGAAAAATGAAGTATAATTGAATGAATGTAAATGCCATTCTACTGCTGGGAGTGAGAGCATATAAAATATTATAACAATGGGAATCCACTTCTAGTTCAAAAAATTGTCCGAATTCCAATCCTGAATAGATCATGCTCCCAATGCCAAAAGCTGAAATGGAAATATAAAAAAATGATTAATATCTTAAATTAATGCAAATAAAATTACTAGTAAATATTTTTAATTTAAATTATAATTACAAAATTAATATAATAATTACAAAATTTCATTTTGCACTTATTAGTTTTTCTGAGAAAGAAAAATTTTTCACATTTGCTAGAATAATGAAAGCATTAATTTATATTGACATATCATTCTAAAATTTAAATCTCACCTTGAATTATAAGAGTTGATTTTATAATTTTGTGATGAACAACTGACAAAATTATTAATAGTCTTTTAATTCAGAAAACCATCAAAATCTTAAACAGAAGCATCAAAATTAATAAAAAATTTAGGAAAAGACTATGAAGTGTCTAGATTACCTTTAGTTTAGATTTATGAAATTGTGATGAATATTGATGCAAAACAGCTTAAAGCATCCTAAACAGTGTCGTAACGAAATATACAATCATACATTTTTGATACAATTCTTCAGATCATTTCAGCTTTGTAACATAAACGTGCTAAACAGTGTCTTTCAATGTGTTTAGCAGGAAAGAATCATAAACTGTAATCTAGAATAAGTTAATCTTGCTCTTGTAAATATGTAATCGTTCAAATTAGTGACTGGGTTTTAATATGGTTGAATCACATCGTTAAAGAGACACAAAGTATCTGTTTGATCTACTAACGCTTATATAAAGAGAGATTTATGACAAACGTTTTCAAAATTCTAGAATACTGTTCGACACTCGAAAGGCAAAGAATCAGTGATGCGTTTGTTTAATAATGCAACTCAGAGAATGGATTATTTTGAAAGTGTTCTAGATTCGTTTGAAATAAATACCTTGCGCCATAAAACCCAACCAACCCAAATAAATAAGAGGTTTTGGTAGTCAAATAACTCAGTTTGGGATGTTAACAAAATTATCACATGAAAATTGGCTTCTTGCAAACCAAATTCTGTCACAATAAATATAAGTGAACTTATTATTTGAAAGCTCCTTTTCTTATAACTTGAAATATGAAAGCTTGATTGTATTTGTTGAATGAACATGTGTAGTAAATTTTTCTGGATTCTGTGTTTCTGGATATCGTTGATATTGATTAAACATCAATATCATGATTTTTCACTGTACTAAACAATTCTCATAAACTCATAAGCTATACTAGTTGTTCTTTAATATTTGTTGAAAAACTGAATTTTTCCGGACTTGTTACCACAAGACTGAGATAATCGCAGTTTCATGAAATAAATAGCTTTTTTTAAATTTTCAATTATGTTTGAATATCAGAACAGTTCAAGAATACTGTCTTATTTCAGAGACTTCTTCATAAGAATTTATGTGTTTATTGAAATGTTTTATCGATCCAGAGTGAATATTTAAATTTTCGTAGCTGACATTAACTATTTCCTTACAATAAATATAGATCAGTTACTATTTCTTTTATCCATCATTATTTCTGAAAATGAAAATTCGTAGTGAAATTTTAAAAAAATGATAAAATAATATGTATTCACGAATATGTTATATTTTCTTTTATATTTAAATAATACTGCGTACACCCATCAATGATTTCTTGATTCAAATTAATGTATGATGATTTCAGTCTAAACCTTTTCTGCATTTATGACAAAACATTTTCTTACTGAATGACTTTGTTAAGAGAAATTAATTGACTTAGTTAACAGAGACTAAGATTGCCGAAAAACAAATTCTAGATATACATGTCCTTTAATTACTAAATCAGATGATTTATTATATTTTGGTATCTTTAAGAAATAAGTGATTAATACTCCTTAAAAATGAAAAAAATATTTCAAAATTTAACAGCTGCCTAAATTTAATTTTCTTTTTGACAAATATTGAAATTTTCATGGAGTTTGTATTTACATTTGCTTAATGATAACATTATGTCTTAATTTATTAAGTAACGATGTAACAAAAATAATATACTTTTTCTCGTTAATAAATTCTGTGCATAACTGATATAAATCAAACTGATCTGATAATTGGGTGGTTGATATTTTAATTTTCAGATTAAAACAGCGTGGATTTTCTATCCCATTTTATAGTGATATGACAACTACTTTAAGCCCAGGTATGTGCCAAATTAGCCATTATGTTGAAAATTGCCTATGAAATAACAAAGAAATTAAACATATAAAATCAAAACTATTCAAAAAATACAATTATCGTTTTATTGATAACTTTTTTAAAATTATATCTTTCATGATGTATATTGAATATATAAGATATTCTGATAATATATTCAGTTCACAATAAAACTCAGATAAAACACTAAGGAAAAAACAGAGGCTTAGATTTGTATATATGAAGAAAAAAAGCAAAAAATACCTACCAACAGCTCCTAATCTCAGATAAAAACTTCCACAATGAGCAGCATCGTTAAACCTTGGTTTATTACTTTGTACAGTGCTCATGCGATCTAAAGCTCCTATACTGTTTGCAACTGATCCAACACGTTTCAAAACTTGTTTGAAGAAAGATTGTGCTTTGTTATTCAATGGAGACTCTGATCGTAATAGGAAGAGGTAAACGTAGATAAGAAACACAATACTACCGACGTATAAATACAAGTAGAAGCCCTGTGGGGAAAGAAAGATAGTTTAAGAATAAATCAATGAAAAAATATCAAAATTAAATATTTTATTATACTAAATACCTCATAATATGATGCTGGAATCTTGTGAGATATTACTTCAGCAAGAGGAAAACTAATTCCCATAACCACCAACAGTTTAGCATACACTGCACTTAACATAAGAACTAGAGAATCACTGAAAATAAATTAATTTAGATCTATGTGGAATATATTATAGAGAATCAATGTTATCTACAAGGACGGACATAAAATATTTTCTTCAGATTTATTCTTTGGTGCATATTATTTTTTAAAATATTCAGAAACGTTGTAACACGAAGTCTATAAGAACCTATTATAAATAAATAAAAATGTATTTTAAAAATACTTGCACAGTTTAGTTTATTATATACGTTACTAATACTTGCATTAAAACAGATATTGTATAAGGACAACAAAGGCAGCATTTCTGATAGCTATTCTTTAGGTTCAAAGTTCAATAATTTATTTAAGCAAAAGTTGCTCAATTTTGCTTTCTTTCTAGGATCATAAAAGTAAAAATCAATTATGTTTAGATACTACACTTTGAAAATTGACAGTTTGATTATCACATCTGTCTCTTGGCATATTAGTGCCTATAGTCTCATAGAAGCAACTGAGTAGCGCATTGTTTGATTTCAACTGGTTTATTTCACTCGGATTTTAGATTGTATGCAAAACATTATTGTGTAGAAATCAAAAAATAAATAAGTTTTCTTGATTTTTAATCAAGTAATACAAAAGTGTTTTCATTCAAAAGAGATTCAGGTTATTAAATTACATTTTCTTATGTAATTTCTAGGGTAAAAAAATAGTATGGACATTTATTACTCATTTTTAGAGATTCTCCAAAAATTGGGTACATATTAAGTAATATTCTTAAATGGCAAGTTTAAGTATTTCGCTGTTTTGAAATATTTATCTCTATACATAGGATTTGAAGCTTAAAAAAACAAGTGCATTATTTTCTTGAATATTGACATTTGTATTTCAGTAATCTTAATCGGAAAATTTTTAGCAGTGTCATTCATTTATTTAATTAATAAATCACAGTGAAAATTAAATTAAATATAAGAGTACAAAATGAGATTTAAGTTATTATCAAGAATAAATTTTTTATTCAGAATTATCTGATTACTGAAGATTAAACCAAATTATGAAACTTCAAGAAGAAATTATATTTTTCCGAAATATAAAATTTTAAATATGTATCAAAATGGGAGTAAAGCTACCAAAATAATAAAATTATTCAAAAATAAACCTCTTTACGATAATTTATGCACGATAAAAGTAAAAATTGAATATAAGAACTAGATTTTAATTTCAATCTTTAAAAATATTAGTATAAAAGGAATAAATTTTAAATATAACATATCAAGAACAGTGTTGCCACTGTAATTGTCAATATGTATCTGAATAGTAACCTCTCCTATTAGGAAGGCATTTTACATATCACCTTAAATTATTTCATGACTGTGAAGGAAATTTTTTAGAGTGATTTCTTTAGAAATATATATATATATATATATATATATATATATATATATATATATATAAGCAATTTTTATAATCTTTCTACTTCGTTAATTTTGTGAATACGAGAAGTATGTGAGATGTAGTTGAATGAATAGATTATCAAGGTATAGGTGCACCTATATATTTATTTACATAGATAATAGATATGAAAAGCAAATTGGTAGACTATTTATAGAACTAAGAATGAGGCAGCAAAACCGAGTATTATGAGAAGAGACTCAGGAATTTTGTGATTGCATACGTAACAGATATAATGCATTTTATTAGTCCCATATTTCAATCGGAAGTTCCCTGTCAGCTAGACATTAAGGACAACATACTTCAACTCCCTCACATTTTTGATCGTCTTCTTCTCCATATAAGTCGACAGGGATGAACGGCTATCAATAATTTAATTACTTGATGATGATTGATAGCTCACGTGAACATTTTATTAATGTTCAAGAAAAGCATATAGGTCTCAAAGATATATAATTAATTTTATTAAAAATAGTTTTCTTATAAATTTAATAAATTTCATGTGAATTACTTGTTTTATAATGTTACTTATTAAATTATTATAATAGAGAGAAAGAGAAATGGAGGTATATATGAAATACATTTTTAAACTAAAATAATAATGATGTAATGAAATTAAATGTTCATAAATATTGCGTACAAACGAAACAGGAATAATTTAAAATTTATTCTTGTTTTGTCTATGCTTTTAAAACAAAGCGTTCTAATTTTGTTTCGATTTTTCATTATATACTTTTAAATTATTTTTAAATCAAAATTCTAATTATTGGTATCAAGACTGGTTTTCCCATCTAATGTTTCTCATTTTCAAGGCTCCAAAGTATTAAAAGCTTAAAACCGAGGCATAAAAATTATTTACATTATTATTTAAATTAAATTTAGGGAATAACATGATTAAGAATTTAAGGAACAACAAGAATACAAGGTTATATTTTGCAGACTCATTTCTTATTAAAACTATATAAAGAAAGACATTAAGCAATTCATGTTCACTTATATATTTCTTTATATCTTATCAAAAGTAGTCCTCTAGATGTGTTAAATAAGCTTATAATACAAGCATTCCTAATAAAGTTGAAAAAATTTGTGGCTTGTTGCAGAAAACTTCAAAAAATAATTGGGAGAGAAACTAACTTCGTAAATGATGAAGGAGAATTTGGGAAAATCTTGTCAACAATCTTATATTACGAAAAGTTTCAAAAATCCTTCTTTAAAGAAATATTTCATTAAAAATCCTGTCCATATCTTTCTGACTTTCCTTAAGGTAGTTTCCCGCCTTCCCTCATTAAAATCATTATAAAAAAGGCATTTTCAAAAGCACATGAAAATTCCTGACTTAATCATTTAAATTGAATCCTAGTTTAATGTCAGATCTATAGTAGAAAGTTATTTTCATTGATTAAAAGGGTTTTAATTACCATATGTCAAGACATTTCATTATAAAGAATTAATCAATTTCCTTGCCTGACTCCTAATATCGTTCTCCTTTAGAAAAGATGGCATTAAACCCAATGAATTATGTGGTTTCTAAAAATCTTGATGTTATTTTTCATAACTAAAGATAGTATTAGATAGTTGAAAAGAAGATCTTAGTTTTGATTAAGAACAATAAGCTGACTCTACCAAATGAAAATGTAGTAAAATTATTAAACTAAATGCTGATTGAAAATATGAGTGGTGAAGCTGTGAGATACTATTGATAAACTCTGACAATCAATAATTATACTTTGCTTTATCATTCTGCTCCTTTAATATCGAAGAAATGTAACCTAAACATGTAATTATATGCAACACAAAATTAAATGTTTAGATTTTCAGTAATTGCTTATCAAGAATTAGAAATCTTGTTAAATTTGATTTGATTTGATTTGTTTACAACTCTGTGATCTTGTTTTGCTCCAAAGGGCTGATTTGATAGGATTCTACATTTTAAAATGAATTCCAGACCATTATATATATCCATTCTCGTCTCAGGAATCGAACTCATAAGTTGATTAACTGAAGGCCAGTAAGGCTGATCCCTCAGTTGCCAACTTAATATGAAATTTATTATATCTCTGAATATGTAGTGGTATTAAAAATATTTTTTTTCATTATATTTCTTAACATTTTTGATATACTCCAGGGCATATCTAATTTCTTATTTATTTAAACTATTCCATTGAAAGTACATAGTTTCCTTAAAATTCCTGATGAGCCTTAAAAGTAGAAAAGAAGAGAATAGACTCACATAGTATCTGTAAATTGACCGACTACACTACAAAAGAATTACCAAGCAAATCAACACTGATTCTCCAAAACGTGTGCGAAGCTATATATACACAGTGACATAAGTACGTGGTATCGAAATCACTGTTTTGCCAATCATGTCTTATTTTGATTATATATCACCTGATGCAATTTTTAATGTAGGAATGGGAACAATACATTTGAACCAAGAAGGTAGTAAACAATTGCTAGAACTGATGAATCGAGATTCATATACATGACAATCGAGGAACACAAAACTGATAAATAACATTCAAATTTCATAAAGTAATAGCTCCCACATAGCAAGACATTGAAATCAGTGGACATGATATTAATTCATTTACTAAGTATGGATTCTTGGCAAATGTTACATTATCTCTAAAATAAAATATTCCTGAAGTTACTTAAGAATTTGTATTCTGTGCGACCACAGCATTCTGTTGACTTCAGAACTATATGCTACTGCATGTCCACCGCATTTTAAGCAAAATATGCGGTGAATTATAATTTCTAGTTATTTAGTTCATTAGATATCAATATAGTTAAGCTTATTAAGATTTCTATCGAAATATATTCTTTTATTACACACCCTACATTTTCTTTGCCGAGTATTTCGCAAACCTTGTCAAATACATTATCAAATTAATGTAAATATTAGTGAGAAAAAATGTGCTGCATAGAGAAACATTGGTTATTTTATTATTTATCAATATGAGACAGACTATGGAAAGCATTTTTTTAAGCCAAGTTTAGAAAAATAAAATTTTATTACTTTTCAGATGATGTTTCTCGAAAGAAAAGAAAGCCATCTTTCCGACTCATGGTGGGTGTCGTTGGCAAGGTATTGATAGATCCCCCGAATGAGCTCGCCCTTGATACAATTCCCATGTCTAAATGTAGTGAGGGAGACCTCTTGTGGGATATTTGAGATGCTTCTACACCTGAGTCTTCGCTGAAACGTGAGGGGATATTTGGCCGAATCTCTCCACATACTGGATCTCTCTCTGTAATAAAAAAATATACACTTCTGTAATAAAAATTTCACTTTTTATAAGAGAAGATGCATGTATTATATTGTGCTGATATTATGCTGAAATGCATGTATTATATTATGCTGATAAGCACTAAATCACTTTCCCAGAAATCATATAAAGAAATCTAGTTATTCTAAAGCAAATAAAGATACTTTTACATTAAATTTTTGATGTATTTAAATATAATGTATTTTAAAACTTTTTAATACTTTGATTTGACCTATTATTATTTATATTTATGAAAATATATTTTTTATGTTAGTAATTAACATAACAGGAGAGTTTCGAAGATAAAGAGAAGTATGTAACAAATCAATAAAAGTAATTTTTTATTATTAACATACTAAAAAACAGAAATCAAAACATTTATGTCAATTAATTTTCTATCTGATGTAATTGTTAACATTTCTCTTTCCCATCTAGTAAATTTTAGTTCCGATCTTACAGATAAAATATATAGTTGATATCAGTATTGCATTTTTTCCTTGTATCAAAAGCTATTTTCCAAATGAAATTTTAAAATTGTACTTTAAAATATTATTCGTCACCTAATATTTGCAGAATAAATACGCAAAGCGTATGCTTATGTTTTTAATTCATATATTATTTTAATTTCATTTGTGTGTTTTAATGTATAGATCATTCTCTGTTAATTTGAATTCTTACTTTTCTTCCAAGTACTTTTAAGAATAATTAAAATTGGGAACTCATTTTAGAGTATAAAAATGCGTTAATTTATATGAAACATTAAAGATTCATAAAAAAGATGTTCTTTTGTGCTATATTCACGTAATTATTTACATTTTGCATGATAACTTTTAAATCTTGATTTGTATGAGTTAAATACAGTTGAAAGGAGGAATTACTTTGCCTAACAAAGAAAGCAATAACTCTGAACTACCAACCATGTTAATTAATGAGGCAACAAATTTTTTACAAAACTCTTTATGGAAAATATTTATCTCAAAAATCTTCTTGTTAATATATCGATCAAAAAATAATTATAGGTGATTTGGAAATAAAAAATGCACACATTGAGTTAAATTCGATGACTTCATGTTGAAATCAAAATACAAAAACGGAAGGAACATCATGTTTAATTAATATTTATTGAGAAAAACATGATCTTCAATTCATTAAATAATTAAATGTCAGTTAATGGTTGATATGAAAATATAAAATAAATTAAAACTGTGAGGCATTTTCGTCACAGAACTTGCTCGAAATAAATCTAAAGAAAGAAAACACTTCTGAAAATCAATATATTAAAAGAGACATTTCATTCAAAGGAAAATTTTAATGAATTGTTTAAATTGAAGTTTTAAATGATTAAAAAAGTATTTTATTTATTCATAAAATCAGACAATGTATACCATTTTCAAGGACTTTTAAATTCATTTCGGTTTAATTGGCTACTTTCCTCTATAATGTACCACAATCTATAGCATGTAACTTAAAATACTATCATTTTGAGAACGAGTATTTTTGTACAAAGCAATTCTGAAAGAAAAACGTAGAACATATTTATTATTATTCTTGATCTTATTTAAAGAGAAAAAGGAAATAACTGTGATTAAACAACTCCTTCTATTTATATCAGCATGTCTGATCTAATTATATAGTACTTGAAACCAATCTTAAATAAAAGTAATAAATTCATCATAAGAGAAAACAAACAAATGTTTACCATTTATTCATTTGATATGGAATAAGTAAACAGAAAAAAAATCAGTGTTCTTTTTTTTAGATTTTAAATATGATTTAAACTCGATAGAATTTGATGATATCTTTGGTAATAAATAAAAATTTAACAGCAGAATATTTAAATCATTATCTCACTTAAAAGCTTTAGAATCTATACAATATTCATAGATTAAGATGAAAGAATAAACGATTAGTCAGCAGAACAAAAAAAATCACGCTTTACTACACCCAATGAGCCGACAACCAGTTAATTTCGTCTTCATTACATTATCTCTGTAGTCAAAACATGACAGAAATAGAATAAAGATTCTTTTTTAATTGCTTTATTTCAAATAAAGTGATCTTTGTAATTCAATGAAAGGATTGCTTAAAGCTAATAACTTTTATTGAATAAATTTTTCATATTAGATGTTGTGAAGAAAATTTCGTTTATTATTTTTCCCATTAAAAAAACAATAAAAATATTCGTGAAAAGTCTAATTGGAGGAAAGAGCAAGGAAATAGGTTTATTTTATTACTTTTTTTTTACATAACCTTTACACATAGCTTTGTTATAAAATGCTTTAAAACAAAAAATTTCGACAATTTAACTTAGTGGTAGTTTATAAATAAATATATGACCAATTCCCCCTTTTATTGGAATATGAGAGTTACACGTGTTTTCTCTCTGGTTGTGAAATACTAAATAAACAATTCATTACTGCATTACATATAGAACAAATATTTTTAAATCCAAACTCGTTTATAGATTTCAACAAATTTTGTATGCATGACAGACTGCAAATTCTGAATTGGATAGGGGAATCGTTTTAAACTTATGACTGGACATTGATAGAATAGCAAATCAGAATTATCTCACCTACAGATTATCAGACATCTCATTTAAAAATGTCAAAGAATTCGTTACTTAGGTAAACTAGCAACCATGTTTTTTAAATTATTAAATTGAAAATAGTATTAATTTGGAGGTAATTTTCGGGATAGTTGAATTGAAAATGATCTCAGTAATCAAGTATGCGAGAAAAAAAACATTTCTTTTTACTTTACTTTTCATATTTAAGGACAAACAAGGTATACATGTACAGAGAAAATGAAAATAAAAATATAAGAAGCTATATTTCTAATTCACTTTTATAATTTTTAATTCTCCGCTTTTCTCTATAACTGAAAAAATTAATGGCATGTACAAAATTCGCTCCAAATATGACAATAGATTTGAAATATTTTGGTTATTATTTGTTACATGAAGACATTTTTTCAATTATATAAATAGACTTCCTGGGGCTCATTTCTTGTAGCGCAATAAGAAAAGTTTTTGCAAATTAAGCAATAATATTAGTATTTAAGTTTTTAGGAGAAAATAAGCTATTTTACATTTTTTGTTCTATTTTGTTATTATCACTATTGTTTATACTATGTTTTGATGTTTTCACTTTTTCTCAAAAAATACTCGACAGTTCACTAAATATGTAACATTTGGAAAGAAAAAAAATTAAAAAAGTAAAATTAGTGCTCATAAGTATTGAAATAGAATAATATGAAGACAGAATGATGAAATTTTCAGTTTGTAAGTTTACAGGGGTACAAAACTAGTAGAAACTTTTGCCCTCTTTGTAGCCTTTACTCAGAACAGGGCCTTCACTTAGTGCAGATAGCTGTAGCTTGGCAAATAAGAGAGTCTTTCTTATTATCAGAAGGTAGTAAGTTCGAATCCTGATATAAATGAGAAGATCCATCGTGTTCATTAAAAGTGTCTGAGGCACGTTAAATAGGCTGTAGTCGGCATGTCTTTCGATAGAAATAATACCTCTGAAGGTGGCAGGTCAAATATTGAGGAGTCTTTGCTTGATCTATTCTTCTAAATCACGAAGATTCCCATTCAGCTGCTTTCACAATTGGTAGATTCCAACTCTGGGCTAGGTACAGAGAAATATGCTGGTACAATAACAACTTAGAACAAGCCTCAAAATGGGATTAGACAACAGAAACGAGCTACTCATTCCATGTTGCTACAAGTATATGCCACATTTAATGAACTGTAATAGCTGCCATTGGGTGGAGGATCAGTTTCTTAATAATCCATAATCAGATATTTTTAATTGGTTAGTGGAACAGAAAGTCGATGGAACAGCACAACAATAAAATACTCATGATATCGTGAAAAGTTAGAAAACGAAGTGCAACATGTGTTCTTGCATTATTGTTGGAAAATTTATTAAAAGATATGTGTCTTAAGGTTTTTTCTAATCTCCATTCCATGATCTCAGATGGGTTTGAATCTTATCCGTATGCGTGATCTGGCAACACAAAAATAACGACTGTAAAATCAGACATAATTATGTCACGTGATACTGAACAAAAACGGAGTTTTAGTTTTTCGAGCTTACAGTGTTATATAAAGAATGCATAAGGCTTGCTAGTTTGAATCTTGCTTTTTTATTTTTCCGTCGCGTTTGCTTAGTATATAAGATCCGCATACGAGATCAGATGAACCGTATTTATTTTACTATATGTTTTTAAAAGTTATTTTTCGTTATTACTCAAGTCGAGTATTTTTGCTTAATCATGAATAATAGAAGCAATAAAGACTTTTACTATAAATATCTGATCTTCTTATTGCGTTACCTTAAAACATCTACTGTGCATGTGACTCTGCTTAATATGTTATCGTCTTCGAGGACAACAACAATTATCTTAGTGAAATATGTCATTTCACGGGTATAGAATATAAGGCACAACCATTGGCCTTAAAATGTCAGAGGTGTACCGATCACCGTTAAATTAATGTCGATGCGAACTAGAAATATAGCTCCCCCTACTATCATACCAGATTCAAAATGTCGTGAAAACTCGTCCATCAAATGCTGCCCGAAGAACCGTGATTCGTCTGACAAGATAACCTTATGTGTGTGCCATTCCTGAATACAATGCTTCCACTCCTATATCCAATTTGGTTGTTGGGCGCATCAGAGTAGCAGACTATTTTTATGTTGCATCGACAAGGGAAGCCGAAGTAATGGATGCTATGCTGACAGTCTTAAGTCATCTTACTATGTTCATCATGGCTAAGAGGTAGGACAGAGTTCTTCGGAGTATAAGAACACAGGTTCGATAACAACCAATATTGAACAACTGGTGATGGATGTTTCTGCATGCATATCTGTTGAGGTAGATGTTTGGAAATTTTCTAGGTTCTCTTATTTGCAATGTGTGAAAGCAGCCCACTACCACGGCAAAGATTTCCAGAAAGTCAATTTAGACACAAGAGATTAAAATACCTTAAAATGACCTTAGTATGTTAGGATGTCCACTCTACAATGTCAAAAATGTCGTCACACTGTACGAGCGAATACTGGACATGCTGCGAAAAATTTATATCCTGACTAACGATCCGTGATGCGGTTGTAGGATTTTACAAGGGCGACGTCACCCTACTCTTGTTCTCTCGAGCGTTAGTCATGGTCAGTCTAGGGAATCCTGCATATCTTTCAGTATAACCCTCATCAAACCATTGGTCTCATATTCTCATAGCAAAGATTTGATTACGCTTTGTGAGAAAGGCAATACTGCGGAAAAATAAATCACACTCATGATAGACAACGATCCTGACTCTATCGAATTCTGCTATTTGCTGCTATGCATTTTTTCTTCTTATAAGAAGCATAACACAATATTCTGAGAAGAGTTTACAAAGACTTCGACCTTACAAAGCAATTTTCGAATGAGAAGTGCTCTGCAGAAATTTTCTTTCATGCAATATCTCAGATATCTTTTGTTGCTTCTGTATTGAAAGTTGTTAGATCATTCCTTTTTTAGTATTGCAATTTTAGCTACTAGCAGTGAACAATGTCTATGTTTTAATATTTGCGAATTGATAACTAGATATTGAAATAATTTTGTATTATTGTAGAGGAACAAGTTTTTCCTTTTTACTGTCACTCATTTTCATGATAGTTTTGCTATATTAATAATTGAATCAAAATTCTCTTTATTGAAACGCAAACTTATTTAATGTTGATATTAGAAGAAAAGTCTTAATTGCAATTAAAGTTCATATATTATAAATGTATTTGTCAAACATTTTAAAATTACATAAAATTTAATTAGTTATTTTGAAATTTTAAAAAACATTGTTATGTTTATCTAAGTTATAAACCCAAAATATCAGGAAAATTTTCTATTCATTCATAGTTAGTTAGCTATAAATATATATCATTCTTGAGTATTTTTTCTAATGTATCAATTGTTATATTGCCTGTAAATTATAGAAGTTCTTAATTCGAATTCAATTGATTTTGAATAAGTACTATTATTAAAAATTTGTTTGGTTTTCAGATCTGTGATTTATAACTATGATTAATCGTAAAATGCACTCAGAGATAACTCATACCAAAAAATAAAAAGAAAGCACTTATTTTAGATTAACGCTCTATCTTTGAAAAACCCATTCAGAACACTTAAAAGATATTTACGTAACCCTTAAAATATGTTATCTATGATATTTTAATGAGCTATAAACAATTATGCAACGTTTGTAATCATCTGATATTTAAAGACCACTGTTCCCACGCAGAAAATTTGATGTTCAAAAGATTTTTAAATGTTCTTAGTTTTCTAGAAGTCTTCTTTTAGTCATATGTTTGTGAAACATTACGTATTTTCTCAAAGGAATTTTCTAAAAATCATCAAATTCATGGAATATTTTACGACTTAGTTTTGACTCCATGTTTTCAAAATACCTGGCCATAGGTTAAACACCAGAACCAATAGATTAAACACAAAAAACTGTTAAGGCGCGCATTTGTGGTCCATCTAATCAATTGTTATGAAACAGAATTGAAGAAAAAGTTGGTAGCTAGTTTTTAAAATTTCTAATCATTCAAAATAATGAGTTACTATTTATTGATAATACAAATGATGGGGTTCTCCTGGGTAAGAGAAATATTATATTATTGCATTAGAGTTGAGAATAATTAAGCGTAATTTGTAATGAACTGGAAATTCGTTAACACATTCAGAGAATGCGTTTCTTAATATTTAAAAACATAAAAGGAAGGAATTAAATTGTAATTCATACCCATATAAAGCATGAGAATTTAAATCAGTAAAAGTTTGATTTTGGAGATAATTCAAAAATTCAATATTTCTATTTATAATACACTGACTTCTATTTATTTTACCGTTGAAATTGCTGATTGTCTGTCATCCTCTGAGTAGCTCATTCATTAACTATAATGTAGCAATAATCAGCTTTCACAATGTTTTATTCACAATTTAAGTCTCTGTTCTTTTGGGATTTGTACCATTCTAAAACCCTGACAGTATCTCTTACTTACTAAAGTCAAGACAATCAAGCAAACCTTTCCATCATCCTCGGTCCACCCATAATGTTCACGATTTCATAGGAACCACTGCAGTTGATAACGTGTTGTCAATAAAAACACTCGAATCTTCTGCTGCCATATCTAATCAGCTATTAATTTTGCACAGTACGATTTTCTTTTATAATTATGCTCTAACCATTTAAATATTTGTTGTTCGTAATCTGCTTGCTTGCAATTTACTGTCAACGAACTTCTAACTCTTGTTTAAAGTACTTTATTATATACATTGCTATTTCTTGTAATAACTGATAAAATATACATGAATGCTCTTTCTGACTTCATTCGCCCAGTCTCTGACGGGCAGGCATGGCTTGGACAAGTGTCATATGTAGCAAAAATAAATTTAATGGTAAATAGTTATTTTAACTACAAATAAAAATATTATAAAGAACAAATAAGGAAAAATTAAGAATAACAGATATATTTATGATTTAATAAAAGAATTTACTCAAAAACAATTCCATCTTTAAATAATCATGTTTCACTTCAACAAAAATTTGAAGCTTTTTTATACACTGATGATTGCCCAAAATTTAATACCATAAATAGCAAAAGTTATCACAGTAATATTTTTTGGCAAGTAATATGTCATACAAAAATTAAATAATTGTAATTACGACATCTTATGAAGTGTGGTTTATGAATAGTAGTTAGTGTAACTGCCATTCTTGGCTATAACCGCTGCCATATGCTTCGGCATACATTCAAAGAAGCTTTCGAAGTATTCTTAGTGTGTAACAGTTCATTTAGCTTCCACATATTGCCAAAGTTGATCTGGTGTAGCAGTAAGTGCTGTATCTCGGGCCATTAGTTGTGTGAGCACATACCCCACATTTTCTATTGGTAATAGATCGGGAAAACGATAAGGCAAAGGAAGCAATTCAATCTGATGGAGAAAAACTCTTGAACCCCTTCTGTATGCGTACATTGTCAATGTATGCTGTATGTCACGTGTGATCGAGGATTATCCCATTGGAACATAACTGATGGCAAGCGCTGAAGGCATAGGAGGACCAATGACTCCAATAATTCAGAGAAATAGTGCTGATTGTCCCTTCTATCACCAATACGTACTTGACGGATGCGGTAATAAAATCCAATACTACACCAAACTGTGAAATCGGATGCAGGATAAGTTTGTCAAGAGATAAAATTCAGTATTCTCTGATCACGGTATCTCCAGACTCAAATCCGTTTATCATGGTGTTGCAAGAAGAAGTGGGAAATTTTGGTAAAGACAATGTCGTTCCATTCTAATGTTCATGCCAGTCGTCTACCATACCATTAACGACACAAATGTCTGGGGCTTCGAATCAAGTATAAACTTAGCAATGGACATTCATGTGGAGCTTCTACTCATCTGAAAACGCAGCCGATTGGTACGAACAGACACCGATAGATGCATAACAGGCTGAATCTATTATGCTATGGTTCGTTATGTGACTAAGCGATCCATCATTGGAAAGTGCATAATACGACTGTTACCAAGTGCAGTAGTACACGGAGCTGAGTGTGATCGGTCCTGTTGGTTTTCTAAAAGATAATCCGCAATATTATTCTTTCTCAGCCGAATTCAGAAACTTGTTTGAAAAGTGCTCACTGTCTTCTATGAGGCATAGTTAAAAAGATTTTATATATATATATATATATATATATATATATATATATATATATATATATATAACCGTACTGAAAACCACAGTAATCTCTCTCTTCTCCTCCGTTTTTTTATCACTTCAGGTAGCACCTGTGATGTACGAATGTACTATAGAACAAAAGAGTTTTATATCTCATCGCCATAAACGCATACTGTAAATTTCACATATTTCATATGATTTGAATGCTTTGTTCAAAGTGTTGTATTTCGAGTGACCACCCATTTATTTGTTCAAGCAATATATAAACTACTGAAGAGCATATTCCCTATTAAATAGTTCTTATATTTTAGTAATTATTGTGCTACACTTAGGTTGTAAATGTTATAATTTTGGGTTCTAATGTAGTCTGGTAGACATGATTTTGATACGCATTTGGATTAATTGCTCAATGTTTTCATTTATTCCACTTATATAATTGTCACAGAGATAATTCACACATCACACAAAAACAAAATAATGAAAAAAATTCCTTCAAAAGTCTACTCTCATTTTGTGAAACTCCAAGCATAACATTTAAAAGACATTTTGAAATAGGTTTAACTCATCATTTCATAGCTATTTTTTCAAAGTGTATGAAATTTTCTGCAGCGTAATACATTTGTAACTATTTGACACTTACGGACAGTGTCATAAAACTTATAAAATGTGAAATTTTGTAATGAATAATTAAAAAATAAATTAGTATTACTTGGGATCGTTTATTTGTAGAGAATTCAATAAATTATAATGAAACTCCGAATATACAAAGCCTTTTAAGCACAATAAAAATATGAAATACCCTAAATTTGAACAAATATGTTATAAATAAATGTGACTAGAATATGTATGATCATTTCTAAAAGTAATAATACCACGAAAATGATGTTCTATTTTCTTTACGATGTTCCAATTCGTTGCTTGAATAACAATGTTTTTTTATCACTAAGCCAAATTAAAGGTTGAATAACTAGTTGAAAGTTAAAAAGTGTTTATAAAAAGCCTTATATACGTTCTAAAATTATTTGGGTTAACTAAACCAATAGCCTGGAGTTGTTTTTGTCTCAAATTATCTAAGAAAAGGTTAAAACTTTGTTACCCTGAAAATGTAAATACTGTTCCCTTGCTTCCAATCTACCTATAATTCTAAAACATATTTGTGCTGGAACATGTTTCGTATATAATTAAACAGATTTTTTTTATTTTTTTATGTGGAAATCGTTTATCAGTAAGTTTTCATTTAAATTTGTGATTCCCTGTTAATCATCATCAGTTAATAGTTAAATCATAGTAAATCATCAGTTTTACGTCATATTGAATTTACATAAAATAATGTTAGCATTTTGTTGCTTGACATAATATGCTACAAAAAATACCATAGTTATACAAAATCAACTAACTGTATCTTGCTGATTTATTTTTTTTCCGAGTTTTCATTTTTTTGCTTAACTTTTGGAAATTAAGGAGCTTTTAAATGTGATTTGGCATACAAATTTTTTAAACTTTGTATAATATAATTTGAAATATTTTAAAAGTATTTTTATAAAAAGTTTGTAGATTTTCGTCTTATATGTTCTTTTAGTAACATACGTTCGCTTAAGAAGTAATAATGGTTTAATAACTATTTTTCATTCACGAATAGCGATATAGAATATGTCAAAAACAAAATGTCTATTAAATCATTACTGTGTGCATACGTTCATTACTTCAATTTTCTTTATTTTAATTACTTAAAGTTGTAAGAAACAAAAAATTGTTTTTTATAATTAAACAATGTTAAAAAATATAAATATTTATGCATGACTAATATGTTTTAGCAAATATTTCTTAAAAGATTGAAAGATTTATTTGAAATATTTTTTGGTCTTAAATATAAAACACATTCTACTTACTAAACTAAAATTAACACTTTCTTAGTTTAGATCAACTAACTCATCAGAGAGAATCGCTTTTGAGAACTTTTAACTGCAGAATCTGTCTTCCATACTTTTGTTGTTAAATTTTTTAAATTAAATTTATGAGTAAAAATATATCATAAAAAAGATGTTTTAAGAATAGTAGCATTCAATTTGTATATAGTATTCGAAAAAAAGTTCCGAAACAAAATTTTGTTCTAAAAGTAGTTAATAATCAATCTAAGAATTTTAGAGTTCTTAATTTCCAATTAGTTTAAAAGTTGTATTTCTTCTTAATTAATTTAAAATTTTGAATATATCTAATAACAGTTGAATAAAATAAAGTTTGAATATTATATAGATTAAAACAAACACTTTACAGAATGTAAATATCAACAGATCATTGTATTATACACAGTTGCCATTATAAATAAAATAACGAAATTAATTCAAACTTATTGTCTCCGAAAACCACCACAAATCAATCATTGTCATTTTTTCTAATTTATAATTTTATAGCAATTAATTTTATAGGTAATTTTATAAACATTGATTTTCCATCATGTTAGTTGTCGTTAGTTTATTTTACATCTATTAAAGAAGCACAAAACATATTAGCTTGGGAAAAAAGTAATCCATTATTTTTTCGGTAGACGTCTGTAGTGATCAATATCTCGTGAGGTATCTATCAAACAATTTCAGATTTATGCTCGTTGGAAAGGTGACATTTGGCACTAAAATATCCTCTTGCGGTTTTTTGTTTGATTAATTCAGTTACGAGTACAAGGTTTTAAGAATGGAAGACAACAAACAGAAAATTCGTTTTTCTCTTGTAACGGCGAAAAAGATAGCCGGGTGGCTAAAATTGTGAAAGGTGTTTATCGTCCTATATAAGACTGTAACAACCAGTTACGTACAATTTTTGTTTCGTCGATTCCGTTCGGGTATTTTTGATGTTAGAGATGCACCTCGCATGTGGATACAACATTGTCGAAAATGTCTATAAAATATAAAAAATGATTGAAGTTAACCGCATGTCAGCAGTCGTAACGCGCAAGACCTAAAAATCTACATGAAAGTTGCTTCAAACCTTTTTACAAAGTGAATCCAAAAGAAGTTACATAAAGTTCACGTAAAAATAATGGATTTCTTTTTCCCCAACCTAATATGTTTATAAAGAATTAAAATTTGTTTGTCTCTCTTAATTTTAGATTTGTAAATAAGTTTTTTCTTTTTAAAAGAGCATCAATGTTTACTGATTGTAATTTATTTAATGTCTGACTGAATTCGAAAGTCTCCTTTTGCTACTTATTGATTTCTCTTTGACGCTTAAGCGTCAAAGAGAAATCAATTTTACTATTTTATTGTATATATTTGTATATTTTCTTCGGCAATATTTCAAGTAGAATATAATTCATAATATAATATATACAAAACAATTAAGAGCTTTCTGCGTAAAGTTTAAAAATTATCTAATTTATAAAATAATTAAATTTTATAAAGAATGTAATATTGCCTTTCCTTAATTAATAGTTTATTCAAATTATTAATCATGTTGCAATAATGAACCTATTTCCAATTTTGTTAAACTTTTATGAGCTATATCGTTTGTAATACTTCGCATCTATATTTACAGTTCCTATTTTCATAAAGATTATGAGCTAATGATTTAGGGGAGAACTATTATGAAAAAATAAGACTTTTCAGACAAATTTTTTTCATAATATTTTTCTTTCCTCTCCATCTAAAGTCTCCATTTTTTTAAACATTTTCTCTATGTTAATGACTCTACTTTTCTTACTATCATAAATAAAATACTTGTTTAATAATTATATACTTATTATATATAATTATATATGTATTAAAGTTATATGTACATACATTACATTATGTATTTAATAAATTTTCATTCAAATTAATTTCGAGAATTACTATTCAACCAAGTAACATTAAGAAATGAAGACCCTTTGTAATCAAGATATGTTTCATAAAACATACTAGAAATATTTGAACACTAATTGTTGAAGTAAATAACAAACCAACACTCCTATTTCAATTCTTAAGTATATTCACAGATTTAAAAAAAAAATTTGTGGAGTAAAAAAATGTTTATAAGGTATCCTGCGTAAGAAAATTAATATTCCGTTGAATTGTAATTTATAACGCTTATTTAACTATTAAGGAATTACATGCGGATAAATTATAAATTACATAAAATTTGGCACTTTATTTAATAAATGCAATAATAATTAACCATAGTGGTTAATAGATATTTTTACAAAGAAAGTAAAATTTAATGAAATAGCTATTAAATTACTGGTTAATAATAAAAAGTAAACTAAAAAAAAAAAAAAAGAAACACTATTATCAAACGAATAGGATAATATTATACATTCAAAAAAGTAGCACTTTCAGAGAAAAATCCTTTATTTACTCGACAGAAACTTCCATTTGTTGAAAATGAAAAGACGGTGTACAGGAAGAGTGAATATTTAATGGTAGCACTTACCATCAAACTCTGGAGAAGATGAATAAAAAGTTGGATCATAAGTCTCATAACTAACGTATGCAGACATATCCATTTTTTTTCGAAATTTCGAATATTTTCCTTAAAGAAATAAACGTTTCAAGAAATATTTCAAGAAACATTCCATTTTTTTGAGAAAAGTCAGAGCAGTTGAATTCTTCCAATACGCCAATTAAGATTGCAGAGTGCGCTTGCAACAAAGTTTATTTTTGTTATGTGTCGATGGTTATCTGAAAAGTGTATAGCTGGAGGCCGATCTCTGATAAATGCTTCAACTTTGTTCTAGATAGATTATGGTAACAAAAAAGAGTGTAGGGAATTAGGCACTCTAAATAACCAAAATATTTATGTATTGATTGAGATAAATTTGTATACTTTCATATGGAAATAATTCCATTATCAACAAAGATATACGCAGATACATCGTATATCTAAAAATTAATGACATAAAAATATTTTCGAATACATATGTATATTTTTATCTTTAATATTCAATTGCTACGCACCACACATCGGGCTTTATCCTATATGACTATGATATGAGTGATTTTTGAAGGCATTTCTTTGTTTCATTCGGTTAAAATGAATTTTATTCATATAAAAAATCCTTTATTACAAAGCTAATGAAAAATTTTTTATAATTATAACGAGATTTTTCTTTAAAAATAATTGTGCATTTCCTCTTACTTTTTACTAGAATTTATCAAAACAAATTGTGCCGACACTCACCTAAGTAGTAAATTATATCATCTATGATTCAAAGTTAAACATTAACCACAATGTAAATATGTGCTGCAATGTATATAAATGTACTTTGAATAAATAGTATGTCGTAAAAATTTAATATTTTGGATTTTGTTTTCCCTAAATAAACAACACAGACAACTTATTTATTCACTAGCTAAAATAATCTAGTTTTTGAAAATATACTTAATTCTTTCATTTATTTAATAGAAATAATGAATGAGAATAAGGAATTTAAAACTTTTATTTCGTTTTTTTTCTTTAATTCTGGCATTTCAGCTTATGAAATATCAACGAAGCTGATGAGATTCATTGGTTCTCTAATTAAAATAATGCTTGAGGTTTGTTCCATTATTTATACGAAATATTTTTAAAATATGGATATTTAAAAATTTGTGTACGTCTTTAGACTTAAAAAAATTGGAAAAACACTAACACACACAGAACATTAAGAACCCCAGGCCAGTGAAGGAAATTAACCAATGTCTGTTCATTCTGATGGTAATGGCCATTGAAGATCAAATAATTCCTATTAAATGGAGAAAATGGACAAATTTTTAACAATTCCAGATTTTAGTTTATATTACAGCTGTACTTATAATATAATTATAGTTGAAATTTTATGAAAACAGATCATGTGATTTTCGGTTAAATGAAAGTATTCTTTTCGCAACATCAAATTTGCGTTCAACATAATACCGACTACTACTGTTATGGGAGATCAGTGTTTTATCATTTTTTGTCAACCATAATATGTAAATGAGTTTACCTTGTCAATGTGTTGTTCCTTTTTTATTGGCATATAGTGTCATCGCACCATTTGTAATAACCACTAAATAAAAATTCATTGTTCTCAGTTTTTCTAATTAAAATAATGGGTTATGGAAGAATGCTATTAACAAATCACTATTCGAGAATTTAGAATTGAAAATGTTGTAATATTAGGCACTAAAAAGAACGTTTAGATCATTTTATAATTTGAAAGTAATATTAGACAGTGAAAACGGAAGCTTTTATTTCTTTTTTTTAAAAAAAATATAGCCAAAATGATGAAATTTTCAGATTAGAATTTTTTTTCATTTCCAATGGCCAAGGTTACAAAAGACCACTCACCACAAAAGAAGTAAACAACAAGAATTAAATAAACATGGCAAGAAAAGTCTATGAACCTAATAAGTCTCTCGCACGTCAGTATCGGTCATACAAAGAGATGTCCTTCATTGCAGTGTAAGAAAGAAGGTGGACCATATTCATCTCCGCTTGGAGGTCACAGAGCGTACAGAGCGGGAATTGGGCAATATTAATTTGCTGCAGATGTTTTAGGAGGCAGTCAGGGCCAGTAGTCAGTCGATACTCAGCAACTGCCCTACGTCTTGGTCTTATCGGAAGATCTTTAAGTTTGTTCCACCAGATCTTACTGGAACTTCTCTCTGCGTATTGATTTAAAATAATGTCGTTCATCTTTTTCTTTATTAAGCGCTTGGCAGTGGGGAAAGGGACAGCTTTCCTCGGTATCTGCAGGATAGAAGCTCCTTGCTTAGTAAGATGGTCTGCCAGCTCATTACCAGCTATACCGCAGTGTCCAGCTATACCGCACTGTTCGCACTGCAAAATAATTTCTTTAGAATACCCAGACAGATCTTGTAGGAGCTCTTTGCACAAGGATGTTGAAGGAGGCAGAGTGGTGTCTGAGTAAATAACAAAAATTGGAGCTTTTGAGTCACAGAAAATAACAGCTCTAACAAAACTATTCAGATGACAGTGCAACTGCGACTGATTAGAATTTAAATACAGCAAATTATTCATGTGTGATTTATGTAATTATTTAACAAACAACTAATGTACACTCTTTTTATTTGTAGAAATATACAAAAAAGACTGGATACTGTTGATTTGAAGTTAACTATAGGCTGTTTTTTATGCTTCAGATATAGGTATGGAGCTAGAGAACTGTATATCAGAATGAAAAACCAATACTGATACTGAAGCAGCTTAACTTTTCAAATAATACAGTTTCAACATAATTGCTTTGAAAGAAACGAAGAAAATCTTTAGTTTCTCAGAATGAAATATCAGCACATTTTCTAAACTGGCATATTAACATCATTTTAAAATTATGTAGAAATGTTATCAAAATTATGACAAGTTTGCTTTGCTGATCATATAAAACCAAAAAGGTTGGCAAGGATTTCAACGGAGTTAACGCTGATCCCTCGGGGATTGATAGAATTTTGAAAATGATATACTGTTCTAAGAGTAATGAGGGTCGATGATAAATTTGGAATTCTTACAAATGTTACAAAAAAATACTTACAATACTTATAAATGTATTTTTATTAATTTATTTTATTCATTAATCATCCATTTAGTGTTTATTTATATGATGGTATAATTATATTTCATATTATTTCATTTTGAATGGCTAGCTCTCTGGGCATCATTTCAACAGTTCGTGAATTTAGCCTACCTAAGGTGAAGAAATTTGTAATGGTTCGTTAAACATTAGGTATGAGTTCAGTTAGTCCTCATGTGCAAAACATGACCGTAGAGTTGCAAATAAACCAAATCATTATTTCTATATTTGAAATCAAGCATTCACAATTATACATTATGAATATTAGGTGAGTGACAATATGGAGGAGCTATTTGAAGTAGAAAGTAATCTTCCATAAGTTGTTTTAAAATAAAGAACAAGCCTGTGAACAAAATATATTGTTATCAAGAACAAGATGAACTTTAAAGAACAAGATGTTTAAGGAACAAGATGTTTAAGGAACAAGATGTATAAGGAACAAGATGCTTGAAGAACAAGATGAACTTTCAAGAACAAACAAGCAACTCACGCAAGATGTTTTGTTCACTGTTTTCAAATGATTTATTAGTGATAACTAACAAGTATTGGGTGATAAGTAAATACGATAACTATCTCTCTCTCTCTTTCCCTTTCTTCTTATAAATCTGTATAATAACTCTATAATATGCAATTACTGAATAAGTAATTCTCTTGTATGCTTAAGTAATCTAAATAGAATTATAAATTTTGAAAATGTCTGCACATTAAAAGTACTGAAGATGTACTTTTTAATGCATATTATCTACAATTAAAATCCTTCTTCTGATTGTACATTGAATATTTGCCCAAGATTGAATTGAGAATTACTACACACACGGGATGGAGCGAAATTTATATCAGAAAAAGTTGTTTCTGGCTAAATCTTAAAATATAATCCATATTTCATTTCAAAATTTTTATTACAATGCTTGCAATTAACTTAAACAATAATTAATGTTAATTTCGTAAAATAAAGTTGCTAATATGTCCTGAGGCAATTAATTAAGCGATGTAATACAATTACAAAATTCTGCTTGCTTAAAAAATGGAGTCACGTGGTTTTTTTAAACCCTATATAAAAATGTCATCGTTGCGTAATCCTTGGGGATACAAAAATTAATTAAGGCATCAGAACCTTCCTTATTTTATTATTCTCATAGTGTAGTTTTAATCAAAAAATCAATTGTTAACATCATTATATTCATTTCCTTAAAAAATTACTTTTCTTATAAAAAAAAAAGGATTGAGAGAGAGATATTCAGATTATTGGAGATTATAAGATATTCAGATATTGTTTCTAATTTTTTCAAAATGTAGTTTTTTCCCACTGAAGCGAACGTGTTTATGTTTTTACCAATGTGCTAGTGACAAGAAATGCATTGGAACAAGCAAGAAGGAAGTTCCAGCTTTCATATTTAATAATTTTATTACTAAAGGAAATTTTTAAGCGTTCAATACCTCATTCGATTTGCTTTTGCCTCAACGTGATGCCCCACTTTATGGTACAGTAGAACGTTTAAATAAAGCCTTGTGAGCAGCAAAAATCTCGAAAAAAATAACTCGTTATTTTTCCAAATCTAAATTTTTTGCTAAAAGCCAGTAACGTCTTTAAACTACAACCAGCGTGGAAGCTGTTGGGCTCAGCTGGTAATAGCTCTTATATATATATATATATATATATATATATATATATATATATATATATCCAACATTTTATTTACTATCATTTTAAAACATGTATTTTTTAAGTTAGTAAAAAAAATATGAAATTTCATATTTATAATAAATTTAAAACAATTTCTTTAGTTATTTTTGGAATAAAATTTACTTGTATATTTGATTTATTTACGGATAAAGTTATATTGATTATATTTAAATTTTTTTAAAATGTTAAGATATATAGCTGTATTGTAATATTTAAATGTTTTATCATGAAAGGTAATGTTAAATTTGTTGCGAAGTTAAATGAAATAAAATGATATTATACTGAATGCATTTCATTCAGATATATATAATATATATATATATTATATATAAATATATTAACATAACTTAAACATGGATTTAAGAAATTTAAATTCATGTTACATATATGAATTAAAGGAGCATTAGTATGTTGGTTTCCATTACAAAATGTATTTCTTTAACTAAAGGTATAATCTGAAATACAAGCTATATATTTTTCTATAAACAAAAATTAAACAATTATTAACTACTCAAAAAAACCGTTTTAAGGATAAGTTTTGGTTTAATTTTTTTTGTTTTAATGGGTCATATTTTCATTAAAATAATTTCTGAAGTAAGAATCGCATTTTTAAATGTTAATTTTAAACCGCAAATTAATTCCAATTTTTATTAATAAATTAATTTTTATAGCTTAATTTTTCTTTTTGGTGGAAATTATTTGTTCCATTTAAGTTAACGCTAATGGATTATTTCGTGGTAGAACAGCTGCATCATGACTTGCGTATTGATATATATATCAGGGGTGGCCAAGACGTCGACCGCGGTCGACTGGTAGACCGCGAAGACATTTTAGGTAGACCACGAAGACATTTATGACTTATGATATGGAATCAATGAATTATTTAAAATAAAAATTTACTACAGTCTATGCTTTAAAACCCAAAACAAACTGTGCAAAGATTTACGATTTAAAGATTTATGATTAAAAGTTTACGATTTAAGACCTTTAACGGACATGATGAGCACGATTAAAACATTCAAAAAAACTATAGAAAGGTATGCATCTCAATTAAGAAAACATGAATTGAGAAACTTCAAAAACATGGAGGAAGTGTGCATCCATAATCCAAACCGAGACTTCGAAGATTTCGCTTAATACTTACTTGTTTTGTTTGTGAAGAATTTGAAAGAAGATTCACTAACTTAATTAGGTTGAAATAAATACTCAATTTTATGATATTTCTATTTAATGAAAATGTCAACATTGATGGAGTATCTGAAAAAATAGGACATTTAATAGATATCACATCAGTCACTGTTGAGGAAGAAATTATTAAATTAAGATGCGATATATTTCTTAAATCTAGAGCATATTTAGCGATACTGATTTTTGGAAAGTAATTTTTGAGGAAACGTTTCCAAATATCTACAAATTGATTTTGCATTTCAAACCATACTTTGGATCGAGATATCTTTGCGAATCTGCTTTTTTAACCATGAACAAAAAACAAACATTGGTCGCATTTAACAGATGAACATTTAATTTCGGATTTATGCATTGCTTTAAGCTCGTACCAGCCACAATATGATAAACTTGTCGCAGATAAACAGTGCCAAATTTCAATTAAACGAAATGAATAGGATAGTCAGTTTTTGATATATGAATACTTTGATTATTTTCGTCAGTAAATTTTTTATTTTGTAAATATTAATATTAAGCTTTTTTTTTTAGAAAAATGACATAATTTACCATTTTTCTTGTTACCGAAAATAAATACGTATGTTAATTTAACTCTGCCATTGGTAGACCGCCTTCGATTTTTCAAATGTGGAGTAGACCCCGGATACCAAAAGTTTGGCCACCCCTGATATATATGCTCAAGAAGAGTGTGTTGTAATGTGCAGAGACGAGTTGCCAAGACTCCACTCTTGTCTACATACAGTTTAGTAAATATCTTTTAACACATTTCAATCGTTACTCAATAAAAGTATGTAAGTACATTTACACAAAAGAATTACAATGTATGAAAAAATCTGCAAGTAAATAAAAACTATCACTTATAACTAATGCACATTAATTTCAAAATAAATGGATGATGCAGAAGTTTTATAGTTAGAATTAACTGTCAACAACTTACGGTAACAACCATGGAAAATTTAAGTATGTTTTTTATAATTATTTACAATTAAAATGAGTTTCAAAAGATTCTAGTGACAAAATTCATTATCTTTTAATTATTTTTATTTCGTTGAAGACGATATCTATTATCATGAATACACAAAAATCAAATTAATTTTTATAAAAGTATATACATATCCAAATTTTAAGAAAATTTAATTCAATTATAAAAATATTTAAACACATTCTGGGCTTGTTATGCATAAAATCTATTACAAATTGTTCATTTAATTATTATTATTTTTTTTTTGTACTTCCATGCACATTCTGACACATTTTTTGCTATGTGCTGAAATTTGTATGATTAACTCATACTTCTATCGAAGCATATTTGTATGCTACAGAGTTTGGTGATTAAGATTTTTAAGGATTAAGTGGTTTATCAATGTTATCTTCTTCCATAAGAACATGACGTAGCATTTTTGTACTTTCCTTAATTAATTGCTCAAAAATATTGAATGTAAGGTCAATGTATTTCAAAAATATCTCTTTCTTATCGTACTTCCCTCTCTCTTTCAAGGTTCTTTTCCAAATGGGAATTGGCTTTTGATACTTTGGATTTATAGCGGTTTTCATTTGATAAAGACGTTTATATATTTGGAACACGTGAGCAGCCAAAGGAAATAAAAAAAAAACTTAAAGACAATAAAAATATTTTTAATGTAAAATTTTAAATTTTCTCTCTTTTAATTTTTTTTTTTTTTTTAGGACAAGTTTTAAATTTTTTACGTATGAACTTGATTTTTCAATTGTTTGGTATGAGTTGAATAGAGGAATTAATTTCTGCTTTTGAAACCTCAGTTGGTGGATTTATTCTCATTAGAGCTAAGTGACTGTTTCTCATAAAGCTCATACGAAAGAAAAAAACGTTAAATGGAAAAAAGTTAGGTAAATCAGAGAAAATCTAACTTTGAATGGCCTTATTACGTTGACTGCAGAATAATATAATTCAAACATATTGTGTGTGTTAAATAATGTGAATTGGGAATTTCTACTTTGAGCAAATCTGCTTAAATATTCAGTGAGACACAAAAAATTATCTTTCTTTTTACATTGCTCTAAATTAGGTAAGGTAAATTCTTATTCAGTTTTATTATATTAAAAGAATCATGTAAACATAATTAAAGTATACTAAGACGGATAGAAGATTGGAGAGTTTTGTACGTAAAATTAAAATTGTGTTCTATATTTAGTTTTTAATTTTATTATTGGATAAAAAGTTAATGACTGCAAATTATTTCGCTTTAACAGCTTTGATTTATAAAAGAAAAATGGGATTCAAACTGGGTAAAATGTGGTGACTCTAATTTAAAAATTCTATGTAAAATGGAAAAATCATAATTCTTATTTAACTTCTATATTAGATAAATATTTATCTGCAATTAAAAAAAACTTTCATTTGAAAGTTAAAAAATACTATGAACAAGAGTAACTCAGAATAGTTGTACTCTCTTTCCAAGGTATTCTTCCTTTTTGTGAAGAATTCAAATATGAATTTCAAGATCTTGATGAAACCGGAATTTCATAAAATCTGTGTACATAAAGAGAATCATACAATTAAATATATATTCATAAACTTTAATTGCATATTCATGTTAAAATATATATTCATTTATTTAATTGTATAAATAATTATTTTTTATGTATAATTCTCTGCAACGCACTTAAATCCATGTAAAAAAAATTTTTTTCATGGATTTTTATCATACATATACATAAATAAATCAATGTATATGCTTAATAAAAATCCATGAAAAATAAATCAATATCTATTTATTATATATAAATTCCATGGAAGATAAATTTCCTCTTTACATTTTTCTGAAAGATGTTTCATTTCCTGAAGTAGTTAACTGAAATATTTTGGTGGCGTTTAGAATCAGAGTTTAGGTAGGTCATGAAAAAGTACAAACAAAGAATCAATTTGGTTTTGTAAGCTTTTGATGACATAAAAAAAAATACTTTCAAATATTTTAATGAGACAAATGAGAGTACAAATTGAGAATTTGTTTTCTCTCAATGCTATGAACTGCAGGTACATTTGGCTGTAAGACCATTTTCTATAATTTTGTTTTATCACAAAAATTGCAAGTTCCATCAAATTGTTTACAAATAGATTTATCTTTATATTTTTTGTTTACGAGTAAATAATGTGCAATAAGCCCAATATGATCCTCTAAAGTTTATATTTAAATGACCTTTTAACTTTATCAAAACTAAGATTTGTAATATTTATCACAACCCTTTTTCAAGTGAAACTGTATTTCTTGAGGAGTCAATAACTAAAGATCATTAATATCTATGTAACTGCATTCTACATTTCTTCTTCATACTCTTAAAATATCAGGGGTTTAAATAGTATTTTACAAGTAAATATACCTTGTACTTGAGGTATCATATTTTGCTTTGAATAATGTCAAGCCAAATTATACTGAAAGACAAAATCACATTCTTTGTTGCTAAAAAATAAACACTATTTTCACCAAGATATTTATTTTATAAATAGATGGAAATACATTCTATGCTCGAAAGAATACAAGCTTTTAAATTTTGGTCACATGGTTTAAAAAAATGATAGTTCTAACGCAAAATTTTAAGTATTAGTTTAAACAATATTTACAATCTGTACTCATAATATTATGCTTATAAGATCTACTTTGATGCTAATCAGATGTACTATATTCAATCGACAATTGGATTAAAGTGACAGCCAGATTATAAGTGACAGCCGCGTATCTATTAATCTGTATTTTATAATATAACTATAACAACTGTATATACAGGGTGATCCAAAAGTCAGGACGAACTTTAAAAATGAATAATTCGAAAACGAATCAAGATACAAAGATGCGGTTTGCACCAAACTGATGGAAAAAAAACTGGGTTATGTGTGGCAATGAAAAAAAATAGTTCTGTTGGCGACCAACAGATGGCGCTATAGTGTTTTATTGCAACAAAAGATGATTTACAAATGAAAAAATGATTAATGAAGTCAGATTGATTACAGTTAATTAGTACCTACTACAGTAAATGTTCAATGTGCTGTCCATCATTCAAAAGTTAAGCTGTGAGACGAGTCACCACACCGTTCACAGCATTTAGTAGCATTTCTTGCGTTATGGCAGACACATTTTGGCGGATGGCATCTTTCTGTGCCTCTAGTGATGTCGGTTGGTCGCGGTACACTTTTGACTTCAAGAAGCCCCACAGCCAAAAGTCACAGGGTGTGAGATCGGGAGATCTTGGAGATCTGGAGGCTCCTGTCTGCCTCGAAACTTCTCGAGCACTGCACTCCCCATGTGCAGCAACCACCGACATGGCTTGCACCGTCTGCTCCACTGTCGTGGCATCAGCAGCTGCAGTTGAGGGACGTCCACTTCTTTGACGTGACGTCAAAGAACCTGTAGCTTCAAATTTTTCTGACTTCAATTAATCTGACTTCATTAATCATTTTTTCATTTGTAAATCATCTTTTGTTGCAATAAAACACTATAGCGCCATCTATTGGTCGCCAACAGAACTTTTTTTTCCATTCCCACACAAAACCCGGTTTCTTTTCCATCAGTTTGGTGCAAACCGCATCTTTGTATCTTGATTCGTTTTCGAATTATTCATTTTTAAAGTTCGTCCTGACTTTTGGATCACCCTGTATAATAACTATAATAACTGTATTTATAATATGTTTATAAGACCTACCTTGATGCTATTTAGGTGTACTATATTCAATCAACAATTGGATTAAAGTGACCAGATTATAAGTGACTGCCGCGTATCATGACATAGTTAGAAGCCAACATATTTTAGAAATTGTTGAAACTTGTTTCTAGAATCCTTAATTTCTCTATCTGTCAAGCGCATATTGTCTGATACATCATTCTACGTCGAGAAAAAGATAATAGACTACCCATAATCAATGTAAAGGATTTACAAAAATTTCAACAGTTTTCAATTCGTATATCATAAAATCACTTCTATTAAAAAGTAAACGTTTCTTTACATACTTGTGTTCAAAATAGTTGTGGTTACATTCAACATTATAGGAAACACATTGATTTATGACAGTTCTATGAATTCGCAATGTATACTAAAATTTCGTAATTAATATTGGTTAAATTAATCATAAAAATAAATACACTGTGTGAATTTTATCAACTTTATTCATATTGTCTTGAATTTTAGAATTTATGTGCATATTTTTTTATTAAATTAAGAATAAAAAAAATATGCACATCAATACTACAGTTTACAAGTTTAGTATATAATTTATATTATCGAATAAAATGTAGCTCCTTGCCATATTTTGTATCTAAGCATTTTGAGTTGATCTGACTTCTAATATTCTCCAAATTCTTCTTATTTACTAAGACATTTACTACTAATATACATTGTAATAGAAAATATTCACATAATTTGTATTTAAAATTACATATAAATAGATTATCTATCCAGAATACACAAGCTATTTTTATTTTATGTACAGCTTATAATATACTCTGTCTTAACGTAAGAAAAATTTGTCTAAGAATTTTACATAAAAAAAAAATTATTATTGCAACTCATATAAACACTAGCTTTTTATTTTGTCCACCCACTCGATACTTAATTATTTGTACCATTTAGATAATTTATAATATTAGGCACATATCTAGTTATAAAAATCAAAAAATAGTTCATCTTTAAAATTAATCTCCAGAAATTTCAATTCATATTTTAAGGAGTACTTTTGACATACATTCAAAATTTTTTTTTCAGATTTTGACACCTAATATTTAATATGGAGACAGCTTCGTGCTCCAGAGACTTAAAAGACTATGGTGAATTCCAGTTTAAAAAAAGACTGTTAACAAGCTTTCTTTAAAAAGCCTTTAGTTGGTAACAAAGATATATATACAACATACGACGAGACAATTATGATTGATTATTGTCAAAAATTATATATATACATAATAGCATACATATTAATATTATTTAAAATAACATCATCATAAATGTTTTATTTTTTATTTGAATTAAAATTTTGTATCATAAAGCAAAATTAGAACTCTGTAATATATAATTTGTAATTTCATTTATGTAGAGATGTTTTTATTAATACACTCAGGCGTATTTTTAATTAAATAAATTAATACAATAAGTTAAATTAGAACTATATTACACAAATTTATTTTAAATAAATGTCAGCATGTCTATCAGTTTTACCACTATTTGATGTTTTGATTATAAGTAAAAATACATCAAACAAATTTGATTGTGATATTTATTGCTAAATTATGTTCCAAAACATTGTTTTGAGAAAAAAGCTGATAATTCCTGCTGTAAATAAAACAAAACAGTGGAAGCATTTTCATGTTAGTGCTACATATGAAAATTTATTCTAACATTCTCTCTATATTAGTCATCGCTTTAACAAGAATTTTACAATGTAAAAACAAAAAAATGGAAAATGAAATAAAATCTTCTTCTTCAGGGGCATATTTTCATTCAATTAAGCAAAATATTTTGCAAATATATATAAAAAGGGAAATTTTCTTATTCAAAAAATAATATAAATTACAAATAGAAATTATCATTCTTAAAGTAAGCCGAATCAAATATTTTAAGCAGATGATTGTTTTCATTATGTCCTAAATTGTTGCAAAATATCACATTTTATTTAGCAGATTTTATGCATAAAGTTACTAATTCAATTGTGTTTTATTTATATTATGTTTCAATAGCTACTAATTCAAAGATTTTTCTTTAACAAACAAAAAAAAAAATCTCAACACTAATTGAATATAATACTGGTATATTACAAAAGTTTGTCAACAGGTATTAAATTTACAGCACGTATATGTTAAAAATGAATAACAGAAAAAATTGAATCATGGGCAGAAAACTTAGAAAGTGTAAAATATGCTTTGTTAAAGAAAATATTTAAGATACAATATTACAATATGCTAGACTTTGTACTTTATTGACAGTTATGTGTGAGATCGTATTAAATTTCTGTCTTAAAGTAGACATTAAATCAACAATTGATAACTGTTATATTATTTATTCGTAAAAATATAAATAAAAAGAATATGAAGAAAGTTGAACATTTATGTATGTTTAAGACATAAATTAAAATATTTATGTATGTGTAAATATAATTTTTCACCGAAATGATTATTGTGAAAATTCACTTACAAATGTCAACGGGGAGTAAAAAATCAATTCATATGACGTGTGAGAGAGAGAGTGAGAGAAAATTGTTTTTCTATTCATGATAAGCATTTCTCGGTATTGACTTATAAAATGGTTAAGTATTGACTAACACAAATTTGATTTATTATTAAAACTTCCGAGCGATGATATCAAAAGGTAAATTCATCTCTTGAAAGATGTTACTAAAAAGAATTCAATAAAATAGAATCGTTATGTCATTAACACTAATAAAAGAAATTTAAAAATAGCAATAAATATATTCAAGTATAGAAAGTATGTATATCATTTTAAAATTTATCTTGATAGTTTTATTTTGAAGTGCTATTAAATTAAAATATAAGGATATAAATGGGAACTATAGTTCCACTTTATATCCATACGGGAAAATAAATTTATTTTTAATAAAACTTAATTTTAAAAATTTTAAATTAATAACTTAATTTAAAATAAATATAAAAAATTTTATAATAAAGGTTTTTAATTCTTACCGTCTGATTCCGAAGACGACGAATTAAAATTGGGATCAGTAGTACAAGAAGACATAATCCCCATTTCATTTGAACATGAAATGAAAATATTTTTTGAAATATGAGATCTACCACATCTTTTGAAGGAAGAAAATAACGAGTTGAATCCTCTAAATACCAATTAAGATGAGTGTATACAAAAACGTTTGTTTGGTTGCCAAAGTTATCAGCTAAATCTACAGTTAAGGGCCAGTAGCTTAGATAACCTCTCTGTCCCAATATGTTATATATTTAACCTTGTTCGAGACAGAAACTCAGCACGTGTCATATCTGGCAAGTCAGAAAGAGTTCAATAAAACAAATATAGCACAAATATATAATTTCTTTTTTTCGTAAATGATATATATATATATATATATATATATATATGTGTGTGTGTGTGTGTATATATATATATATATATATGATCAAGCAAGGTAAAATTGGATACTTTTTTTCAGTTTCCTCAAATACAACATGTAGTTAATATTAGTTAACTTGAAATAATGAGTTTATTATTTTCACAATTATTATGCAAAAAATTGTACTTGTTTCGAAAGCATATTTATAATATATAGAAACAATAAGCTGTTTTATAGTCATAATAAAGCCTGCTTTCAATTAATCCACAATTTGTATATTGAAATGTATGATTCCAATTATTCCAAATTTTTATGGTTATTACAAGGAGGCATGAATTTTAGAATCATTCAAACTGGAATATTTGGCGTAAAATCAATCCATATCTCTAAATTATTCTGTCTTAAATATACAATATTTTAAGATCCAATCTGATTATTGTCACAGTCATGTCTAAGTGATATTCTCATTTTCTATAATAAAAGTAAAAATGGTTTCTAAAATATGAGTAAAGATATTGGCATATTTTTGCTAAAAAATTGAAATTAAAAAAAATTACAGTTGAACTTTCCAATCAAAACATGTACTTCAGAAGAGACACATAGACATATAAATGTATGCATTGTCTTGTTTTTTTATTTTATAGATTAAAAAAAATATTTTATTTTTATATTAACAAGAATGCTGTACGTTTTTTATTGAGTTTGACTCATTTAAAAACTTTGAAACATAATGTTCACTTTGTTTGGCTTTTAAATAACACTTTTACAAATAATTAATTTTCAGATTTTTTCCAAATTAATTGAAATTTGACTGCTATTCTTGTATACTTTCAGTTTTTTTACTTCTTTTTAAATACTATAAAGTGTAAAAAACATTATTATCAATTTTCCTCCCTATCTAAAATTTCTATCCTATATATCATTTAAATTTAATTTATATTATAGCATTTGTGAGTTTTGACTTTATTGTAAGAATTATTTTAATTGATCAAAATACTCAAATTTACAATAAAAATTTTTAATGTGTAGTTTTATTGAAAATTAGGATCTAGATAATTATGATGTTATTGAAAATTGGGACAAAAATAAGAGGGAAGTAAGAAAAATTTAAAAAGTAAATTGTTTTTAAACTTTTTGTTTTAACTAAAATTTTTTTTGTTATTTTTATATAAATAATATTTTCTTTATTAGTTTAGATGTATTGAATCAGAGTTTTCTAGAGTATGTACATTTTTCTTCTTTAATTCAACACTTTGAATACTAAAGTTTTAAAGTAAGAAAAATAGTTTTCTTTTTTTGTTAATTGCCTTAACATAATGACTAATTTATCATTTAATTTCCTAGTGGCCTACTTAAAAAGTAAGGAAATCATGTTATAATCTTCAATATTTGTTGAAAAAGAGTTTAAATAGGTAAGTAAATGGAAGTTCTAAACACTAATTTCTATCAGAGACATAACAATGATCAACAGTGTTTGCTGAACAGTTAATTCATTTGAGCAATACCATTTGCGATTGCAAAGAAAGCATTCTTTAAAAAGCAGTTATGGTTATTGACAGGTATAGTCGGTGACCTTTGAGTATTATCTAGATTTTAACTTGTACGGTTAAGCACAAGTTAAATACAATTACAGTACCTCACTTGTTGTTTTTATAATATAGAAAATAATATAATTTTTTTAGGAGGAGAACAAAATAAGAAAGTTAATACTTTTGCAATTTATAAAACAGATTTGAATTTATATGTCTCATAACACTAAATTAATTACGTCATTCATCAAAATATTCATTTGGTGTGTTATAATTAGCTGCAAAATTAGCTAAAATTTTGACCTTGTTTCTTCGTCACAGCTATTGGATGTTGGATGCGATTAAGAGCTTCAAATGGTAAGAATAAGCAGCAAAAAACCTAAGCTTTATTATTGAATTGTGAGTATTCAAAGTAAAGGAGACTGAAATAATCTAGTTTACGAAAGATTTTGGAAATTCACAGATTTATTTCGTAGAAGTTTGTAAAAAATGTTAAAATGCTCATTTTTAAAATTGAGTGCTAAATACACTAAACATTTGGCAATAGCTAAGCACTTATTCCACAATAAATCTGGATAAAAGTAAACTTTAGAAAAACGAAGCTATTTTTAGAAAATTGCTAATCATTTTTAGGATAACTGATTTCTTTTTTGGGAGTTGGAGATGTTAATGCAATGTTAAATGAGAAGTAACATATAGATTGTTTCTCTTAACGTATTTAAAAATTTCTATTAGTACCAAAGATGTTTTAGAACTCATTTCTTCAGTATCATCTTCATCGATGTGTTAAGACCACCTAGTTTATCCCAAATCTTCATTTAACTGGAAATCGAATAATCAATTCCGTATAATCCATAAATAATTTGTTATTCTACGATTAAAGTCAATTATTTTTATATCTAACTTTAATAGAGTCTATTTTTAAACTCAAAGTCAGACAGTAATGAAAATCAGAGATAAAATGCTTGTGATTTATTTCTGTTGACGATGACTTTAAATTATTTCAATATCAAACAGGCAAATATCACTATTTATATACCAAGGAGAACTAGAAAAAATTTAATGAATTCTATATAAATTTGAGTATTAATCATATAAAATAAAAATATCTCACACAAATAACACTCTAGCTGTCATAAATATAATGTTTAGGTCTTTAGGCTTACTAACTGAATTCTTAAAAAACATTATAATAACTACTCAATCACTGGTCCAAACCATGGATGTTAATGATACACATAAGTTTCATGCTTACATAAAGACAAAAGAGTAAAATTTCACACCATTTTACTATAATGTGTATTTAAAGCTATAAATTTGTTAAAATTTCTTATATTTCATTGTCAATGAAATTTCTGGATTCAGCTACACTATGGCCATATGACTACTGGTATCAGTTAATACTTTCTTATCAATAGAAAAATATTTTTTTTACCCATGTCACTTTAATTGTTTTGCGTACCAATTTAAGAAAAGTCCCTTTTCAGAAAAAGGAAGCGCAAATAGAAATTAATGTAATAACTTTGTCTGAATAAGCAATTCGATTACTAAAATAATTTTAAAAATGCATTAATTGCATTGAATAAAATAATATTAGAAATCTGGGGGCTTACAATAAAGACTTAAAGGAATCTTTCAAAAGATGCGTTCTTTATTGTTTTGAAAGCTTATGTAAAGTTAGTTATTTTACAATAAAAATTAGCAATGCATTTAAACTATAGGAAAAATAACTTTAATTTCTTTAAAAAATAATTTAAACCATCTGATTAGAGTAAAACATCAATGGTGAAAGTCTAACAGTTGAACCGTGGGAAAAAAAACATCGAAAAATAAAATATTGGGTTTTTAATAATCTTACAATAATTTTTAATGTAAATTGCACACAAAATTTTAAAGCAAACTGGATTTAAAGTCGAATAACGGTAAAACATAGGATTTTTTAAAAAATAAACATAATATTTAACATAGGATTTAGGTAAAACAAAGGATTTAGGATTTTTTCTTGCTTCCAGTAATAGGTGCATTGAATTTTGCACGAGCCATTATTTAAAAAACATTCTTTATTCCTTCACACTATTTCTGCCAATGATTCGATTGGACCTCTGATTTAATAAAAAATTTCTCCCTGTATAGAGTCACGCTTGGTATTTTTTTTTAGTAAAACCAATCGAGGCCTTGGTCACTATGAATGAGCGCCTAATTTTCAAACTTGACTGATTAAGATTTTCCAAACTTGACTTTCAGAGGTGTCACATTTTTGAGATGTCTCTTGTGGGGCATTTCGGACATGCGAAGGTGTATGATAATATCGCATCGGTTGAACTAGTCATCTTACCTTCGCTGGTTTGAAAGATCGCGCTTGACCAGTCACGCAGATGGTTTTCTTTAAGCTTTTTAAAACGTTTGGGTTGGTTTGATGAGAACGATTCGGGCCTGCCAGTAGAAACGTTACTAGTACAACCTTGCTGCTGATCGTGATCTCCATTCACATTCAAAGTACAGTAAAACCATCCCACAATTTTCAGCTTTGGAAAATCTTCTTATAACCATGAGCATAAATATATTACTACCGCAAGATGTCTCCTTTACAGTTGTCTCAAGTGAACAGGCATGATTTTGCTTACATATTTCCTACAAAAGATTCGAACACCAAGCCCAAATTGAGATAATTAGACCAGAAAACACAACCGTATAATAATTAAAACAGATATATCTGGAGAATTACAAAAGAAATCCTAGGTATTGATCGTAAAAATTAGTTTTATCAAGAAATCGCTGAATGTTTATACAACCTAACAGCAATTGAAACAGAGCCAACCAAATGTTAAGATGTACACTTCCTTTTATTTGAGTATGATCAAATATTAAAGAGACATAATACATTTATTGAAAATAATATTTCTTTTGAATAGAATCTGTTTAGTTTTGGTATAAAACAATTGACCATAGAATAATTGAGTATATAAGTTTTCATTAAAAAAAAAAAAAAAAACTTTTTTTATCTATTGGTATTACTAAAACAAGAATCAGTGATAAATTATAAATTTCGACAAATAATGTTCTTGAAATAATATATTTTATAGCTCAGCTAAGACTACTTATTTAATGCATGTTATAATTTATTATTTACCTTATGTTAAGATATAATTTATTAATATCTTTCGATATCGCTGCATCTCTTAAACACTCCTTATTAAAATTAACACACACCATCATACACCAAAGCATTTTTATATTTACATATTACTCGTTTGATCAATTCTTAGGCACATTTGCGAAATTTTAGATCAATTTTAATTCTTTTGGATTCATAAAATATGTCTCTTTCATTTATCATAAAAGTTAGAAATTTGGCTGATTGTTCTCAACAGAAAACATTGTTTTAACAACTCATTGAATACCTCAGACTGGCTATGCATTTATAAATTAACTTTTATGTTTGCTTTTTGTTAGAAATGTTACTGTATTCAAATTTCTTTCGCTAATTAATTGCTATACATGCAGAATTATACTATAAAATCTTAAATATTTTCAATGAATAGTTAAGAAATAGTCATGATAAAAAGTTTTGTTCTCTATTATGTTTCTACCACAATCTAAAATCAAGAAGTGAAATTTGTTTTATCATATTTTAGAACAAATTAATTATTTTAGTTTTAATTTTTAGATATATTATATTATTTTTATATTTTATTTATATTTTATTTCATGACATAATATTATTATATTATACTTTATGTACGATAATTTGAAGGGAAAAAATTATATATTATTTTCACAAATTTGCTTTCATTTGTATATTCTGTTAAATTTGCATAGCTAGCTTACTTAAATATTTACTGAACAATTTGACTCTAACGTAGAGATGTATTCCAAATTGTCATCTCTTACTATGACAACTTCCTTGTTAGATTTTGGAATGCGTTCTATTAATTATCCTCGAAAGCATTTAAAAAAACCTTGGTCGGAGAATATTATTATTTTTCTAAATTAAGAGATGTTGTCATTTATTAGTTGATTAGAGCATTGATTGGCAAAAGCCTTGGTTAGAGAATTGATTGTACTATTTATTTTCTAATTAATGCTTTTTTGAAGGAAAATATCAATTTATTTTCAAAACTAATTTAAAGAATTAAGGAGTATAAAATAATACTATAGTGTAATATTTAACAATTAAAAAGAATAAAACTAAAAAAAGATTAAAATAATTGTTTTATTTTTATTCTGTTAAACTTGATCAAGATATTAAATTTATGATTTGAAGTAATACTATATACCAAAGCAATATGAATAATTTTTTTTTCATTGCAAAAAAAATTAATCAAAAGCATATAATGTCTCTCTTAATTAGAGTTTTACACACCTTTCAATGTACTCAAATTCTTTGTAATAAATATATTCCTTCATTTTAAAAAGTGATTTTTTTCAATTAAATAAAACTAATGTATATATAATTTAAAAAAATTATCTCTATTTTCGCATATTTACATTTATTTGTAAGTTCTGTTAAGTTTGCATAGCTAATTAGTTCATTTAAATATTTAGTCAACAATTTGACTCTAAGGTCTAATCTATAGAATCTGTAGAAAGCCCCCTCCCATGTGATCCATACTCACACGTGTGTTAAAATACAGTAATTTTATTAATACATTTTATGTGTCTTCATTGAATAAATGTTTTAAACAAGAAAAGTAAAGCAAACTTACCGAGAGCATTTCGGCGAGATGGATCATCACTTAAGCTGTTTAGTGACATGCTTCGAGGAGCCAGTGTTGCAGCCATAGACATTGGTTGTTGAATGCTGCCATCATCCTTAGATTGATAACTGAAGCTGAAAAAAATATTGGTTTTCATTTCCTTTTAGAATTTGTATCTCAAACAAAGCATATTCATTTAGTTTAGCCTATAAACATTCTTTAATTGAGAGGAATAATCATTCTCAGAAAGATAATTTCAATAATCGCTGCTGAATTCGATGCCGTTTAATTAATGTTTGAAATGTAAAGACTATTTTTTTAAATGTTCGATCTGATAGTTTTTTTCTGGACTATAAGTTTGCATTGTGATTTCCCTGATGGAAGAGCTTTTCGTAAAATTTCCAGGGGTATTGCTTTCTATTCCTCTTCCACTACTTTCCAGAGTTCATCTATCGTGGTGGGTTTGCGTTTAGAAAGAGCTCTTTTTAACAGACCAAAGGCACAATAATCCATAGGTGAAATATCAGGGGACTTCGCAGGAATATGTTGAAAAGGCATATATGCAATAACTGGATTAGTCTTCATTTTTTCAAGAAATGCAGTGGTAGTTTTCGAAGCATGACTTGTAGTTTTGTTTTGATGAAGTTTCACTCTTTGAAAGTCATTGGGATAAAGAAATAGAATTTCTTCTGAAAATATTGGACGTAAATCCTTCTCCTGATAGTATGATGAGTTGATTTGAACATTTTTTCCACCCTATTTATTTTTAATTTCCCATTATAAGAGAAACCTTCGACAACCATAAACCCCTTACTGAAACTTTCTTTACATTGACGGAACCAAATTTGTACATTTTCCCCCATATAGTAAATAGACCTTTTTATGTTGTAGTCATTTAGGTGAACCCATACTTCATCAAGGGACACAATGCATTTCCATTTATCTCCTTCTAAATGGTTTTCATACAGGAATCTACAAAATGTTTTGCGTTGAGCCACATGTCTCAGAAAAATCTGGTGAACATTATGTTTTTTAGCTTTTTTAAGTCTTTAAATTGTTTATTAAAGCTTGTTCAGTTAGGATGTTGTATAATTTAATTGGATGGAAGAACAAAATCTATTACATATGTGTTACAGATATAAGAATTTTAATGACATTCTCTCAATTTTCCTTCAACTATTGAATCATATTGGTTTCTGACTGATGGTTGTACTTTATGCAGACAAAGTTTATAACCATCTCTCTTTTGGATTCCTTCTGTTCAGTTAAATCATAATTAAACTTGTTGGTTAACTGCTTTTTCCTTATAAAAATAAATATTACGGTGATTCATCAACTGTTAAATTAATTTCATTAATTCTATCAGTTGGGAAAAGTTTAAAAAAATTAAATTGTGCAATTAAAGTGCTTGTTTTCAGGGACACTGTAAAATTCATGTCATCAAAATACTTAATTTCAGGGAGACTATAAAATTGTCAAATCAGAGAATTTTCTGCTTTTCCCTGTTTTCGATCCATACTTATTGGTCGACTATGTGTTTGTACTACAGCTGACTAATAATTCTTAATAATTTGAAAAGTAGCTTTCATTTAAAACAAATTACCTGTTAACATGTAATTGACAACATTCTGATTTCTAATGTTTATGTGCATTTTTTTTATTTATTTTGATGGTCATTATTAGTTTTCCTCAAATAGAAGCTATTACTTTCGTTTTCTACTGCTTGTTAACATTTTGTGATTATTATTTTTCAAATTATGATATAAAGGCATACACTGTTAAGAGAAAACAGATCTGTAGGGATAAATCTCATTATTAAAAGAAATATGATATTTTATGCAAATGAAAAAAACAAATTCATAACTAGGAAAGGTAATATGGTCGAAACTATAATACCGAATTTAACAGAGTCTGGCCCTAGATTTAAGTAAAGTTAAACAAACCCATATGGAACCCGCAATAGTTATGGATACGGCAAATAAATATGAAACCCGGCAGTTTTACTTAGATTAATGATATTGTACAACAGAAAACATAATAAACTCTAATTATAGGCACCCTCATTTCTTAAAGAATTGAATAAAACACAAGTAGTTTTTTTAATTAACTTAATTAGAAAAATTTTAATTTTTCCTCAATAGAATTTATTCTGCCATTACTAGAGTATTAATTTGAGGCAAATTGAGCATCTGTTTACATGATGTTTAGCAGTTATATATAAATTTTAAACAATTAAACCAGATTTTTGTAGATTGTTTGAAACAACCAAAGCCTCGTTTTCTTCTTAAATGTGACTAATATAAAATCATCAAATGCAAAATAGATATATTTTACAAGTTTGAAGGAATCATAAACATAAATTTTTATTTCTGTGTAATTAATATAAAAAAATACTTTCGATTATCGATAATCAAATACTTATTGCAAGAGAACACTTTCAATAAATTGATATGCTCTTATCAAAAACCGATTTTTTTCCTCTTAAATTTATTGACAAACGGATTTCTTAAGGAGAAAAGGAAATTCCTATTTTGAGATTTCACAACAGATTTTAAAAAACAGTAAAAATGAGAAACTCTTCAAAAATTATCTCAATTACATCTTTTTAGCTTTTATCATTTTAAACGCAAAATAGTCAGTAATATTTAGTGTTGATGGAAATGAAGATATTCCATATGAAAATATTTTAAGCTGGGACAGCTGGAAAGAAAAATAAATTTGGAATTTAACCCGGGTTCACATTCTGCGACACGAGCAATTGCATTTGATATGCACCGGACAATGCGTCATTAAATCTGCTCACATTTTTTTGAGCGTGGGTGTTTATTTTTTATTCTTTTTAATGTTGTGTGCAAATCTTCAGGACAATTTTATATTGTGGTTACAGACAAAAATTTCCTTTAATTTCCTTGGAATTCTTTTTCCTGTAAGTAAGATTAAGCATACTCGTATAAAATAAATAATATAATAGGAAAAACAAAATTATTTGCATAACGATTTATATTTTTCATGCGGTTTTTTTTTTTTCAAAAATATTAATTCGAATGTAATTACACTGCTGGACACTGTAAATGCAACACCTAAAAGAAGCATGCAAATAATATGAAATTTATAACATGCATTAGCAGGGGTGAGGTATGCATATGATTAGAATTTCAACGCAGACGTACATTACTCTCACCTGAGGTGCCACTTCAAAGCGCTATTTAAGGCTTAGAGATTTCGATGATTTTAAGTTCGGCAAATGTGCTTTTCTTGTGGTTTTTTCAAAAAAAAAAAAAAAATAAATAAATAAAAAAAAAAAAAAAAAAAAAACATCAACTAAGCCAATTAAAAAAACAGCGATCATTTTTTTTTTTTTTTTTAAATCAAATATCCAAGTTCGACAGTGGAAGGACAGCGCATACCAAATTGTGGTTTATCTTTCAGCGAATTCAGTAGTCGTGTTGGATGAAACCAAACAACTGTAATGCGGATATATGATCGTTGGATGCAGGAGGGTGCGAGAGACCAACGTGTTCGATCGCATTCACCTCACTGGACTACTTCATCTGATGACAGGCAAATTGTGCGCATCGCATTGATGGATCACCCAGCCACATCGCGAACCATAGCACAGCACATTGAGTCTGTAACGCATCATCCAGTGTCTGCGCTTGCCATTTGATGCCGTTTATAGCAGAGTGGTTTGTTCGCAAGACTCCATTGCTTCATCCACACTTGACGCAAAACCACAGGTATCTCCGCCACCAATAGTGCGATGAAAGAAGGATATGGACTGTAGAATGGAATGAAATTGCCTTTACTGATGACTCACGCTTCTGCCTCAACACCACGATGGTTGCATGTGAGTCTGGAGACACAGTGGAGAGAGAATGCAGAACAGCAGCATTATTCACAGCCTCACTGGTCCTGCACCGGATATTATGGTATGGCGCGGTATTGGATATCACTCTCACACTTCTCTAGCACGCATTGCCGGTACTTTCAACAGATAGCGTTACATCTCCGAGCTGTTGGAGCCAGTTGTCCTTCCTTAACTTCAGGACTTACCTACAGATATATTTCAACAGGATAATGCGCAATGACACGTAGCGTCCAAGGGTTCTTCATCAATCGCCAGATTGAATTACTTCCATGGCTAGCTCGCTCTTCGGATCTTTCACCGATAGAAAACATGTGGTCCATGGTTGCTCAAAAATTGATCCAGATTATATACCCAGCTGCCACACCAGATCAACTTTGTCAACGTGAAGAAGCTACTTAGTCTGCTGTGCCCCAAGAACACATACAAAGTCTCTTTGAATCAATGCCGAGGCGTGTGTCAACGGTGATCTCCAATAATGGCGGCTTCTCTGGCTACCGATTTTGGCAGGAACCACACTTCAAGGAAGTCTATAAATTTAATCATTTGATAGTTGGTCAACATGTTATACACAAAATAAGTTTTGTTGCGATATCTCTTGTCTTTCTTGGTGTTGCAATTTGAGTGGCCAGCAGTGAATGTTCTTTTATATCAGAGTAAAGCAGTATTATAACATAAAATATTTTATTACATTTCTGGTTTTCCTTAAAACATTTTAATGTATTTCAGCCTGAAGTCAGTCTAACCCTTCCGTTTTATATTGCTTCTAGTTTAGTTTTGATTTTGACCGCAAGATGCTTCTTACATTCAGCTCTGGTTTTACGTTGTAAAAATTAACTTTTTGTTTAATAATGGTTTTCAGTAAAGATCCATACTGTTTATACATATATATATTTGCAAAAAATATTTCTTGTTTCAGAATACTGCTTTGACATTTATTTCTTTGATAGTCCAGCTGGAATTCATTTAAATTTATTCTCTCCTCTCATCGACTGAAACTACTTGAATTCTTATGAAAATATTCTCCGAGATCATTTGGTTGAGTTTATTTCTAATTCATGAAATCAATAACTTCTCTGCAATTCTTCAGGTTTTCTACACAATCAATTTTTATATTAATAAATGGACCAATTAAAATAATAAATGGACTTTAATAAATTATAAATTTTATTAATAAATGGACCAATTAAAATAAATTTTTCCGTACATTAACTCTCTTAAGTCAATTCAAGATATACTTGCGTGATGACTTCGTCAATTCATCATGGGAAGGTGATTTTTCATTACATATAAAAATTATAAATTCTTGGTTACGAATAACGCTGATCATTGGATAATTATGAATGACATGTTCTAAATTTGCTTCTAAAAATATATAAAAAAAAGTACGTGTAGTTATAAAGTAATTTGTATATCACAAAATTTTCTTTTCTAGTAAATATTACACTTTAATTGATATTTTGTATGCCATTATCTGCTAAGTTTAGAATATGTAAAGTGAGAAAAAGATTATGTCTTTCTTGGGTAAAAATTTACTTAATAATATTTATTAATGTCAATCATTAATCTCTATTATGCCTTGAACTTATTCCCCTTCAAGATGTGGACGAAAAGTTGATCTTTATTAGGTTCTCAAAAATTCTAAATATTAATTTTTGTCGATCTTTATAAGGGTAATAATAGTGATAACAGATTGGTTATTAGTTAGTTAGGTCGTTTTTATTCTTCTTTGAATTTCACTAATTTTTGTATTTACTCACATATTACACAATAAATTATATTAATATTATACATAAAATCCCCATTGTTCCTTTTCGTTTAAAATTAAGATGATTCAATAATTTTGAAAATTTTTCAGAATTTTAAATTTGGGCAGCTTTTATCGATAGTGTTGTAAATGAAACCAATGTTCCAAGCACAAAAACTTTTTCAATTTTTTCTTTTTTATTAATTATTTAAATGGATTTGGATGAAAAAGATACAAAATAGTTTCACATATGCAACAAATAGATTTAAGAAGCAAAATTTAGTTATAAAACATAAATTTAACAATAATTCTTTTAGTCTTCCCATTAATAAGAATAAGTAATTTCAATACTTTTTACTCAAGCTATTTCTCTGATAATGAAGATGAGGCGCTTATTGAATATTTGTTAAATTTTGCCACTGTTGAAAGGAATTGAAATCACCTTCTGCCAATTGATTTACAGACTGGAATTCTTTTTGAACATTAAAAACTCATTTATATCAAGAATAATTTAGGTTTTGCTTATTTGCGAATACTAAAAAGTAAATTATACGTAATAAATTTGACGCTTTTTGCAAAAAAATAAATAAATAAATAAAATAAAATAAGAAATGCTTTTTTGTATCAAACAGAACTTATTTAAAAGTCCACAATACTTCTTTTTGCTTTTTTCAAAAAGAATAAAAGGATAAATAAAAAATTACATGTTTTAAATATAAGGTTAATCAGTATAGTGTGACTCATCACAGTAAAATTATCATAAGCGAAATTTTAAAAAAGTTATAATACAATTAAAACAAAAAATTTATTTATCAAGATCATAAATTAAAGATATTTTTGCTCTATCAAACTCGTAACTAAATTTCCTATGGATGATAATTCTTAGTTGAGATTATTCATGGCATTTTTATTTATATTTACATTGTCTTATTTTACTGAAATTTCTTACTTGTTAATTCACTTCCCATATAAAAACTTATAGCTGGTGTCATATTTAACAGAATTTTCAAAACTAATTATTAGATTTTTTTAAAATTTTGCTTATTTTTTCATGCAAGTTTTCATTATACTCTCTAAAATATATTATGTATCGCTAAAATATATTTAATCTCTAAAAATAACTTCTAATCACATTGTAATACGTAATGGAAATATCAAAAGAGCCTAGTATATTATAATTAAAGTTTAAGATTTTATAAGTAAATTTATGATGCAAAATTTATTTTACTCATTTAAATTCCAATTAGATATTTTCATTACTTCTTTTAAGTATTTTATTGTCTATATTATATTAAACGGTACTTAGTGCTTTCAAATATTTTCATCAGTATTTATAACATTTTGCACGTCACATTTTTAATTATAATCATTTTATGGTGTTATTTTACCTTACTGATAACTACTATAATATGTGTGAAATATATTTCAGAATTTATTTTTATTTCAAAGTAGATTAAAACTTTTAATAAATGTTCCGACTGCTAACGTTTTCGTCGTTTCGAAATGGCATCGTTGACAATCGGAATAATTTTTAAAACTCCTCCCTCTATAGAAAATAGAATACTTTCAAAAAATTTTATCATTCTCAACCTTTCTGGTTTTTCTGTGTTTGCTGTATTATCGTCTTATTAATTTCATACATTTAGGTATGAGCAAAATAATTTTGCATTTCTTGGTATTGTAAAGGTTTTGCCATGAATTTTTGAAGTGAACGGTGCTTTTATGACATCAGTAACACATTAGACTCCAATTATACATGGAGCTCATTTTTCTTCATTTTAGGAACGTAGGCAAAATAAAATTCATCTATATTTGTTCATTCATTACAAATAATTTTTGCTAATTTCTTATTAATTATTTGTACATTTTGATGGTTGCAAATATTACCGTTTCCTTTTATTGTGATTTTTAATCAACTTATTTTTTATTTCATTTTTACAATAATTTTGCATTGATATTAAAGTTTATAGTTTAATTGAGAGTTATTGATTCCCTAAATACTAAGTTTGCTTTGTAGGAAATTTTTATGGCTGTTAATAGTTTATATTCTCAATTTTTCCACCGCTTTCAAATTTGGTTAGATTCGAATTCCCGAAATCTCATGAACTACCATTTCTTTTGAAGTTGACAGTTTCAGTATTGAAGGCAAGTCCATTTTTAATACCTATTAAAGGACATTTTTTATTTGCTTTTCTTGTTTTGAATTCTGAACATCTCATTACTTTTATTTATATAATCAAACCTTCATAAAGTCTTATATTGCTCAGATGAATGTTTAATATTCTAAATTTTATAGAACTTTTTTTACTATTTTAAACTTAAAATTTTTGACTTACTTTAATTACAAGCATCTTAATATATATATATATCATCATAGTCAAATTCTCCATATATTTCTCTTCCCTCATTGATACAGAATAATGTTGTTTCTTTTGAATATATATTTTATCAAATGGTGCTTTCATGAATTTATAATCGTTTGATCCGGATGAAAAAATAAATGTGAACACATAAACTTTCATTTTTATGTTCTACTTTGACAATACGAATATAAAGTCATTTCTGGGTTCTATACAGATTGCCTATTGTAATATTTAAATGAAACATTTAATTCCTTATTGAGATTTGATTCTGATTATATATTCTGAGACACCGAATCTATATTACTAATATTTTCTTTTTTCTGATACAAAAAAACTCTCCTCAATTATTTACTAAAATTTGGTAGATAATTAATTATATATCAATTGTTAATTATCTACAACTTTTACTATTTTATTTCCATTTTCAAATATTAATTGTGTAAATACTTTTTTCATTTTTAACAAAACTCATCTTAGCTACCGTAACCATTAATTTAATTTTGTATCACTTTTCTCCTAATTCAACTTGGGTTTCCTTTTCTAATTCTCGTTTAATTTTTTTTAACCTTTATAATATCCTAATTCAATTTAAATTCTAATTTAGAAAGTTCTTTTCCTTTCGCTGGGAGTAAATACAGTTTTCTTATTTTATTTCCAATTTTACATTTCTGATTATTTATTTTGATAAATCTGTTTTTTCATTTTATTCAATATTATGTTTACTTGTTTCTTTATTTATTACAAAATTAATCTTCTATTTATTTATTTAATAAATCTATTAGTTTTTTTCAGTTTATCAAATATTATCTTTTCTTACTTTCTTATTTATTTCAAAAATTAATTTTATGTTATTTCGTGATGATAGACAAATATCTTTATTATATGATGATACATGATAAACATTATGTATGAAAGACATAACATAATACAGATGATAGACAAATATCTATATTATATTTTATACAAATATAATATTCTTTAACACATAGAATATCTATTCCTCAAATATTTTGAATTAATGATAATTTTTACGTTTCTGTGTATTCGAACTTAACATACAAATATATCTTGGTTTTTATCATTTGAAAATGTGACTTGTTAAATTAAAAATTCAACCCTGCTCTGAAATAATTCCACAAACATAATAATTTGATATTAAAAACAATTAACTGATTGCTTAAGCATAAATGCTAATTTGATCTTTTACATGTATTCAACTTACTGATTGACTATTTCTTTAGTGAGTCATTCTTGTGACTTTTTGTTACAAATACATTGAATGTTTCTTATAGAAATGCTCATTCCAAGATTATTGTAAGAAAGAAATCTATGAATTAGAAGAAGCCAGCAGATGTCTATCATGATCCAAATTTATGTCCAGTCATTCATTCATTAATGGCACTATGATCATCATCAATGGCAATTAACGTAACAATGGAAATGATGTAAATATTGAAATGCTATTATTAATTCTTGCATAAATTGAATAATATTTGATGAATTTCTTATTTCAAGTTAAAGAAAAATTTAGCATGATTTATAAATATGTTGTATTTCTTTTATCAAGAAAAAATGATGACCAAGTTATTTATTTATTGAAAAAATTCTTCATATCATAAAGATATTTATAAAAAAAAGTAATAGTATGCATTTTTGATAAATAGAATATATTTTTAATCGGAATAACATAAATTAACAATTAAAAATGCATATAATAATATTTAATACTCTTGTGAAATTTTATTGTTATGAATAAGAACTATATATAAGTATACCTCTCTTAAAAATATTTCAAAGTTAATATCTTTCGTTAATGTTATATCATTTCTAAGCATTGAACGAAACGAAATATCTGTATAAGTATAATATGATAATATTATAATGAAACCCAACAATTCTATAAAGAGACATAAAAATATTTTTGATACCACCTTGAAATATCAGGTCAAGCTTTCGCTTACATGATATCAGCGGTATAAGAGTCCACCATTCATAAATGTGTTTTTCAAAAGATCATTAATATTCACATTGACCTAACAGTCACTGTTTTGTTCTTTTATCACAGACTTTTATTATAAACTATAGAATACTTATTATAGTATATAAATTCAGCAATAGTATTGTCAAATTCGAGAATATTGTATGTTTTCAAAGAGGATTTTTGTATCATCTTTCAGTGCAAATCCTGGTTCTGCCTCAAATTACTCAGCCTGATGAAAACTTTTTTAATAAGTGATTAGCTAAGATGTGTAATAAGATATATGTAAAAAGTTAGAAGATGAAGCTACAAAAACGAATGAGAGTAAAATATCCTATTATCATATTAAAAATCCCTTTTAATTTTAGCAGAAATTGAAAAAAATAATTATTCTTCCAGAAACATTTTATTCTTTATCTTATAAATTTATTATAGAAAAGATTTTTTACACAAAATGTTCTGTATCAATTTTTTATAATCATAATAATAATATAACATAAATTAAATCTATTAGTCAAATACCATTGTTCAATCACAGTAAACATTTTTAACAGTTATTTATTTAAACATTTCTATTTATATATTAAGAAACGATGATCAGATAAATGAACAATTAAATAAGATATATAGGAATAATACACTAGTAATCATAAATTAAGGAAAAATCACAAAAATGACCGTAAAGTTATGCGTGGAACTTAACGAAACCTATACACATTACACAACACATTGGAAGGTACAAAATAGCATAAAAAGAAATTAAGAGACAAGTATGGTGTTATACAAATTATCAAATGTATACTATGAACAAATGGAAGGTGTAAATTTGGTGTAAGAAAAGTGCCTTTAATATGGGGAATAATCTCCTTGAGAAACAATACAGCACTTTCAGCGATGTGTGATGCTCTAAATCATGCGGTCTATTAATTATGTGGAAAATACGAGCCATTGCTCTTCCAAAACAGTTGAAAACGTGGCTATGTTCCTAGGAGGGGGATTGAGAGCAGCTACACGTCGTCCTAGGGTGTCCCAAACATGCTCGATTAGGCAAAGGCCTGATGATCAAGCAGGCCACAGCATGCATTCAATTGTTTCCTGCTTATAATAAGCATTCACGATGCGAGCCCCGTGTGGTCTCGAATTACCTTCCTGTAGCACGAAAGCATCACCTATTGCCCCAGCATTAGGGCCCATCTAGGATGTCATCTTTATAGGTATGAGCATTAACATTTCCTCGGGAAAGGACATGGAGGTATGTGCCTGAGATACAACCCAAAACATAGACGCTGCCTGATCCGTATCTATCTCTTTCATGGAAGTTTGATGTATGAAAAGGAATTTCACGTTTTCTCGAATTGAAAATGTGCTTACTATCATTTTCGAGCCTGAGCCTGGACTCATCAGTAAAAAGAACAACAGTATATAGATTACGCATTCAATGGACATGTTGACGTGCCTAATGCTAACATTCCCGCCTATGTCGTGACGTGAGTGGGATGCAAATGATGTCGCCTCACATAAAGACTACGTTCGGAAGTCCTTTGACTAACGGTTGATCTCGATACCAGCCTTTCTGAATTTGCAGCTAGGAAGTTTTAGTTTTGACTACTAATATATATATATATATATATATATATACTGTATAAACAAGTTTATTAAGATTAAGTATGTACCAATAGAGAAATATATAAAGGCTGCATTTTTATTGCTTTTTTTAAGGATTTGATCAAAATGAATAATCAGACAACACACATACAAAAAATATTCATTATTTTATAATATATATGAGAATTTAGAAGTATTAAGTTCAGAGAATAGCGCTTATTTTACTTTTAATGCAAAATATCTATTAAAAGTGCTTATGCGCCACTTTTTTTATAGTCTTTCTCAAGCATTCATAATTCTCAGTTAGATTATTATAACAATAAAAAGTCGTGAACAATTTTGTCTTTCTTTTAAATAAAACATCTATCTAATTAACATCCTTTTCTTAACTTTTTGAAATTTTACTTCAGTATATCACATACAGAAATTTATTACGCATAAAAATACTGTATTTTACATAATTTTAGATATATTTGCTTTGCTTTTAATATATTGATTATATAATGTATCATGAGTAATATACAAATCAATTTACAATCATGCTGCATTTTTAATTATAAACCACATGTCTGATTTAAGAATGGTTTTGTTATAAATATAATTTAAAATTATATTACTTATTTTTGAAATTTTATGGTTTGTTGTAATAGAGAGTTCACATTTTATATCAAAAGTATTTACTTATGATAATAAAAATTTTTTTTTTGATTTTTAATGGTTAATGAATCAATTAATATATTACGACATATAAATATTAAGCTGTATATGCATTCCTAAAATTCATGAAACGAAATTATTTTGAATGAATAATACTAAAAATGAATGCATTGTGGTTCCCTGAAAATTTCAGATCTGTTTTAGTGAAAATTGTAATTAATATCTCTGAAATTCTTGGGTTAAACTTAATTTTTACTTTAAAAATATAAAATTATTATAATAAAAAATAAGCTTCATTTGAAAAAGTACATGGTTATTTTAAAGTTAAATTATATATGTTAGAGTGATCAAAACATCAAAAAGTAATATTGTATAGAATACATCATAAAGATAGACAGAATGATACATCAATAAATTACGCTCCGAAATATTGTTTTCAAATGAAATTTTGATAAAGTACATGATAATAAACTAGTAAAGGTGCATAAAAGTTTAAATATTTTAAAATGGTTACTCAATTGAGGAGCATTAATAATTTAAAGTTGGTACTTAGTTAAGGAGCATATATAAATTAAGTCATACTTTTTCTATGCTAGTTCATTATATTTTACTACACATAATAGTCTAGCGAGGTATATAAGCTTCCAAATATTTTTTATTTCAATTTATTAGTAGTTTCTCTTAAAATACAGTGTTACGTAAGAACAAATTTAAATAAATTTAAGATCAAAATAGAAGATGCGTTTTCTTACATAATGAATATTTCAGTAGTGGACTTACACACATTTTCCCGCAACGTGACGGAAGAGAGGGCTTGCAGACATGTTTCTTGGTGGCTTCAGAGGCGAGATATTATTATTCAGACTAAAATCTGTGAGTTAGTTTTCTAGATCAAGGACGAGTAAATAAATTTTAATATCGGGCCAAGGCGTGACACCTCATTCGTCAACTTGATGAGATTGATAATCGCATTACAAATATTCGTTGTTCAATAAAGTTCACAAAAACACCAAGTTTTGATGGAATTTTATCGTGTTCACAAATATATTTGGATTTTGAAATAGGAAAGAAATCGAAGAAAAAGTAGTCTTTATTCGTTATTTATCGATGATCATTCACACAGCTTGTGATATTTCTCTCTATTATTTTCTTAAAATATCTCCATTAAGAAAGAGATAGTATTGCGTTTGCAGAATATTAAATTCTTCATTAATATTACATTCATTAATGTTACAATATTCCTTAACATTATTTTAATTATAATATCACATTATTTTAATCTTAAATTTTAAAAACCAAAATTTTTATATGGACTTTCTTTAAAAAAAAACTTATATGTATTTACTAAATAAGGTTTAATAGTTTTAGCTATTGTAAATTAAAAATAAATTTTATTATTGTTGTCGGATATAAATGATATTCAAAATGTATATACATGGATTAGTGCATATATATATACAAAATTGTAGAAAACTGGAAGGTGGTGTTGGATTTCGTTCATAGAATCAAAGAATCTTTCTTATATTCATGTTGTTAATAGCTGTATTAATACTTATTTCTAGTGCTGAATGACTTAACTGAAACTCTCTCTTATATTGAATGCAATATCCATAAATTCTCTTACCAATAGTCTCCTTTACTCGAAATTTTTGAATGGCCTCATTTATAATGAAAATGTTTCTCCTTAAATGCTTGGATAATTAGAAACCTCGTATAGAGTGCAATCTTTTGTGATTCAAAGAAAGAGGAATATTATTGACAATTAGAAATAAAAGGATACTTTGTGTGTTGAACTTGATTTAAACAACTTATTATATTACATATGATTAAAAAATAAATAACAGGTATATTTCTTGTGTTTTATACATATTATTAAGTTTAGTATTTCAGCAAAATTTAAAATGAGCATGAAAATTTTATAAGGAATGAAAAATACAAGTCTTAAAAATTAGTTATTTTTAAGTGACAATTTAATAAATGAAAAAAATTTAAGTGAAATATGGTATGCTTTTATAAAAAAAATTTGTAGAATCAAAAGTAGAATCGAATTTTAAAGTATGATGTAGAAATAAAATTTAAATTAACTCCTAATGATGTAAGCGTAAGATAATCTTCAGTTATATTGCTGAATAAAGAAGCTATTTTACAAAACTTTAGTTCCAAGATAGAAAATTTAATGTCTGAAGAAAAACTGGAAATTTCAGCAAAATATTTTAGAATATGGTGACTCACTGTTATGTAAAAATTATGAAAAGATAAATTTTTAAGAAAAATTCAACTTTTATTTAAACAACAGGAAAATTTTAAGGAATAGATTAATGACAGTAACAGATTTAAGCAAATATGTACAAATATTTTGATGTTAAACTTATATACCGAATAATTTTGGATTTAAGAATTCAGCAATGAAGTAAAAATTGTGCTTTATTGTTGAAACTAGTAAAGATTGTTGAGGTTCAGGTGAAGTAGTGAATCAAATGACAAACTAAAACGCTTAATCTGCGTATATAACAATCATTCATAAAAAAATTTTCAATGAAGTGGCAAAGTTTAATTTCTTAAAGCTCTACTTTCTTAATTCAAATTTGTATTGACTACTATTGCAGGGATATCACTTGTCAGAAAACTGTCAAATTACTGTTGATTTTCTTATCTGTGAAAAGTGCTTCTCTCTGGATGTTTTGATAAGCATTCAGATGAATCGTCAGTTGAGTTTATAGCCTTTTCAATAATAAGATAAGATATTTTAAGAGAATAATAACAAGATAATTTGAAAAACTAAATTAGAAATTTTAAAAATGATATATTATCAGATTAATACCAATGTTTATTGTATGCAATATTATATAAGTTTATTCCCAACAATTTTGCAATAGATTTTAATCATCAACCTCTTTCACTATCTTTAAAAAATAAATAGTATTTCGTAAAAAAACAGCAAACAATTCTTAATTATTAATATAATCCTTAACCGAATGAATGAAATTGCACATACTTTTTTGTAATAATCAAAACACTCAAAATAAATTAAATATAAAAAAATTAAGAAATCTAGTATAGAATTATTTTCACGTCTCATGAATAATATTCTTCTTGTAGTTACAATAACAAACCTGTTAATGAAGTATCAATTATTTCTAAGAAAATAGAATCTAGAAAATTGAATCCTTATTATGTTGTCCACTGAAGTTTTGTCCAGGGTTAAATTTAAAATGGCAACAAAAATAGAATGAAATTTATATTAAAAAGTTTATTTATGATTAATTTAAAATTTAGGGCATGTTTCGCTTAGAATTTTTAGTAACAGAATTTGTAATTAATATAAATCTTGATTGGAGAGATTTGAACCAGGGCCGGCGCTAGGGGTGGGCAAGCAGGGCCCTTGCCCGGGGCGGCAACTTTAGGAGGCGGCAAATTGGCCCTAAAATTAAATTTCTCAAACTTTTAAACATTTTCGCTTTCTAAAATAATTGAGTTTTGACCCATGATATACTAAACTTTTTTGTTTAAAATGAATCATATTTTTATGCATTAAGATATTTGGAATCAAACCCTTAACGACCTTTATATATACAGGGTGTTTTTTAAACATACAGCAAAAATTTGTTTCGAAGATACAGGGCGAACAAAATTTTTGACATTATAACAACATTTTATTACCAAATATTACAGGTAAAGTTTTTTAATCTACAAGAACTGTTGAAAATAATGACCTCCAGCTAGAATAAGAATGCAAGAAATTTAATGATTTTAAAAATTATAAAAATGGATTTGACGAAAACTATGTTCGCCCTGTATCTTCGAAACAAAGCGAGTTCACAAAAATTATCAAAGGACAAAATATTCTTAGAATAGTCGCGGGAACAAACCCTTGAATTTTTGACGTATGTTTAATAAACACCCTATATATATTTATAATGTATGAACTTTTAACTATTTGAAATGTCAAAATATTTGAAATGCAAGAAAACTCACAAGCATAAGAAATTCCCACTTAAAAATAGCTTAAAACTTAAAGAAATAATTTTTTTATAATTTAATCAAAGGGACACAATAATACAATTTTCAACCGTGTGTCTTAATTTGTCGAAACATTTGTCAAAACTTCAACATTGCTGATGATTGCAATTTTTTTACTCGTTTTATTTTACCATTAATCGTGGAAAGGGTTTAGGTTATCTCTTTTAATTTTTGTTATAAAAGGGCGGCATTTTACCTCTTTGCCCGGGGCGGCGAAGCTGCTAGCGCCGGCCCTGTTTGAACGCACTGCAAAATGTTGTTACAATTTTTTTTTATTTTTATTTATTTATTTATTTTTTATTTTTAATTATTATTTATTTATTTTTTTGAAAAAAAAATCAGTTTAAGATTTACAAAAAACTCAAGTACCACAGAAAAACAATTATATAAATTCAAAAAACATTTCAAATAATAACCAAAACAAAAAAACATGAGAACAGAACATAAAAAATTTAAAATTATTAAATAAATTTAACAAAGAAAACACAAGAGATGCAATCTTTAAAAGGAGCTCTTTAAGGTTCTGGCATTCCAGTAGAATTTGCTTATTTTTTTTTTTAAAATTCTGTTTTTGAAAATCATAGTCTAAATTTGGGCATACAAGAAGATGTTCTGTGTTTATAGTGCCCAAATTACAAAGTTGATGTAAACTAGATGAAAGGATGCCTATTTTATTTAGATGTTATGCCAAGCAATCACGGCCTATTTGGAGTCTGAAATTTGTTACAGCCCCTTTACGAGATCTTTGATAAAACTTTTTCCAGGTGTCATAAATGTTAGCCTAAAGTTTGCCTGTTAATTTCTTATCTATAGTTTTTACTCATTTAACATCATCTCCAGGAGACACATGTGAATTAAGAATATCATGGACCGCGAGTAACATTGCCTCCCACACTGTAAAGTTGCTTTTGCCACAATACACATCGTAACTAAATCCTGCTCCCTTCAAAAATGAAGGTTTTTGTTTCTTCCCTTCCTTTTTATAGTTGTCATTTATACATAACCACTCATAAGATTTCCCCACTTTCTTTTTAAATTTCCACATCTTTAAATAAAATCGAATAATAATATAGGTTTTTTTTTTTTTCCGAAAATATATTTTCACCCATTTGCAAACAACATTTTTTTGATTTTTCTACAAGCCTCCAATTGGAATTTCATTGAAATCCGGCTTCATCATTTAGTAATTTCGTAATTAAAGGGAATTTTCAAGCGTTGCACATCTCATTACATTTGTTTTCAGCTAATCTATATTTGAGACTTCATTTCATGTCATGAAAGTGTTTGAACAAAAGACTAAGTAATTAATAAATACCATTCAAAATAATTGTTTTCAATCAAGTTAGATACGCATTTTTAACAGAAAACCACTGCTGAAAAATCTAGGCTCGCTAGTGTTTTTAATACTGAGAAAAATAATCTGTCTGCTTTGACAAAATTCAGTTAACATAAAATTCAAGAATTAAAAGAAAAATACAATGGGAAATTTGTCAGGTTAAATATTCAAATATATTGTTTTATTGCATAAAAATATAAATACTCTTCAATTTATGGAGAATATGAATAACTAAAAAAGTAGAATAATGTATTTTATTTGGTATTGGTGACTTCATTAGATTAAAAAAAATGAATTTTCAACTACACAAAATTTAATTTTCTGTTCAATCTGTCATCCAATGATTTCAAAGCAAAAACAGAAGCATATATACTTAAAATAGCTTTAGAAAAATTTTATCTTATATTTCCAAATAACTTTCCTTTTTTAAACGCTATTTAGATATGAATTTAAATACCGATATATTGCTATTCTTAAGTCCAAATGTCAAAGTTAGAGTAATTGTAAAAAATGTGTATTTCTTCAGATAATCTTGGCTGAAGAAGTAAGAAATGTTTCGTATAGTTATGGGAACTGATCAACTTCTAAAAGAAAGTTGACTGAATTAAAAATAAAAACTCTGAAAATATCACATATATATCATATTAGTTACTAGAGCTTCAACAGTTGATACAATTCTAGAATTACCTAGGAAGACGCAACAAAGGCTGACATGCCCTTGCTAATATGTCTGAGTAATTTCAATATTTTAAGAGTAAGTTGTAAAAATTGAGATTTATAACGTGCAAATTTTTGAAAATTCACACACACAAATTAGGAACATCCATATATAGAGCAATTAAATATCAATAAATCACAACTATAAAATCTATGTTACCAAAATATTATTTCCATGAATCAGATTCGTGATCAGAAACTGAAATTTAATTGCACTCTGTTTAATGTCTTATGGATTGGTGATATTGTGATTGTGATTGGATATGATATTGTGATTGGTGAAAATGTTGATATTTTGTATAAAATTCAGAAAAGTTAAGATGTTACAAAGTTAACGAATTAAAAAGAAATAAACTTTTGGGAAATTTGACATGAAGAACTAAAGAAAATTAAAATAAGTATATCATTGTGAAGATTAAGTTATCTCCGTTAATATGACTGAGTTAGATAAAAATAGAGATTTTGGAGAATTAGAGCATACTTTTATGAAAAATTAAAGAAAATTTTTTATTGGATCAGTAGTTCTGATACATGAAAGCAAGTTATTATCCACGGAATATCAGAGTCTAATAAGCCCTATTAATTGGTGATACTGGAAAGTACAAGAAAAACACTAATCTCTTTTAATTAATTTACTTATTAATTTTCAGATTTTGCTTATAGTGACCTAAAATGTAATGGGCCTTCTTAGTTTCAATGTGACATGAATATTTGAGCTAACAATCTTGAAGTACATATATAAATAACTTTGCAGGTGAATCTCTCCTAGACTATACCTTAATATTAACAGGTTTAGAATACTCACCTGTCTCCAAGCACTTTATAATTTTGACCCTCTTACCGAGGCTCAAAATTATAAAGTCACATCTGAGCTGGCATCCTCATCTTCACATCCTCACCATACCAGCTGAAAATTCTGAAGTAGCAAAATATGATCAAGTCATGTTTAAGGTATGATACACATTAACCAATTCGAATACAGATGTGTTGACCACGATATATATTATCAAAAATTATAAAACTCCTGTCAATAATTTGAAAAAATCAATTCCTTTTTGAGGATGATAGATATTACTGGTTGTGTAAAGAAAAATTAATTTTTAATACCAGGAATTTCTTATAAGAGTTCATCATTATATCTGCTAAATTTTACCTAATTAAAGATACACTACATGGTAAATGTCACCGGCACTTTTTTGATTTCAAATAAATGGTCTTATCATGACGTCAATACACATAACTGACGTTATAAAAGTGAAGGTATAAATGCTGAATCATCAAACGCATATTTTCTTTCCCGATGAATCAGTGTAAAGAGTTAATTGAATTCGAAGGGGGTATAATTGTAGGTGTCCCTAAGTTTGCACATTTGGTTAGAGATGCCATTTAAAAATGCTCAGGCGTACAGTTAGAGATGTTATAATCAAGTGGAAACACCATGGAAAATTAGACTGAATTGTCGCTCGGATATGTCCAAGAATTACCTAGTCATGACTGGCGAGTCCTGAAGCGTGTTTGTTGAGACAACAGGCAGGCACCTTTGTCAGAGATTGTAGAGGATTTTCATCTCAAGTACTTAGGATAGTGACAGAACTGTCTGCTCAGTAGCGATAGTACTGAGTTCTTATAACCATGTTGCCATTAATAAATTCTGTAATTGCATACATCAATGCATAAGGGCTTTTGAAATAGAGCAATAGCGTCATAGTTTAAAACTGTTTCCCTTTCTTTTATGTGGACTTGTTTATTTTACTTGATGTATTGATGACATTTCGTAAGTAAGTAGAATTATTAAGCAAGCCTATTCTGTGTCAACGTATGCCTTTGTTTACGAAGCACCTGATATCGTTTAAATGTTTGACAAAAATCAGGTGAAAAGGCAAATTTTCAGATCAAAAGCTCTGTTTGAAACC
>JAPDSC010104852.1:122260-143639 GCA_026290005.1 Latrodectus geometricus | reverse complement strand
ATTACATACATCCCAAAGAATAAATTTGAGCATTTTTTAGATTAAGATCACTTTACAATTAATTTCATTTTTAAAACTAAACTACTCATCATCAAAAATATCAGTACTAAATTGTAAAATAAAAGAAGAGACACACAAAAATACGAGCACACATTATACATTTAAATTCTAGCAAAGTAATAAGTAAAGTAAATTTAAAAAAGGAAAGCAAATTTGTAGCAAAGTAAAGAAATCTGATAAATGGAGTTCTTTCTTAATTCTCTAGGTACAGCATGTCAACAATTCATAGTCTTAATGCCCACCATCGAATTAATACTTGTGTCAATGTTTATTATAAATTCATGCCATGGATCCTTATCAAACTAACATTGGTGGGCAAAAATAACCTTATACCAATATTATCGACTAAAAAATGTTTCGTATGCAAATGTTTTAAAAAGAGTTGTTTAAATTCTCCGTTTCAACGTTGTACATAATCAAAGTTTCAAATAAAAGAGATTTATTGGAATCTTGTGAGAAAAGTGTCTTTCCCTTATGAAGTCAATTTCCTCTATATACACTACTGGCCATTAAAATTGCTACACCAAGAAGGTGACATGCTACAGACATGAAATTTATACGAAAGGAAGAAGGTGCTGTGATATGCAAATGATTAGTTTTTCAGCGCATTCAAACAAAACAGGCACCAGTAGCGACACCTACATTGTGTTTAAATGAGGAAATTGTTCAGCCGGTTCCTCATACACAAATTGCATTTGAACGTTGTTGCCTGGTGAAAAGTTGTTGTGATGCCTCGTGTAAGTAGGAGAAATACGTACCAGCACGTTTCTGACTTTGATAAAGGTCGAATTGTACCGTACCGGGATTGCGGTTTATCTTATCGCAGTATTGCTGCTCGCATCGGTCGAGATCCAATGACTGTTAGCAGAATATGGAATAGATGGGTTCAGGACGGTAATACGGAATGCCATGCGGGATCTCAACAGCCACCTACCACTAGCAGCCGAGAAGACAGGCATATTATCCGCATGGCCGTAATGGATCATGCAACCACGTCACCAGCCGTGAGTCAAGAAACGGGATCGTTTGGAAGACAACAAGTGTCTGCACGAACAGTTCGACGACGTTTGCAGCAGCATGGACTCTCAGCTCGGAGATCATGGCTGCGGCTTTCCTTGACGCTGCGTCATAGACAAGAGCTCCTTCAATGGTGTGATCAACGAGGAACCTGGGTGCATGAATGGCGAGACGTCATCTTTTCAGATCAATCCAGGTTCTGTGTACAGCATCATGATGGTCGCATCCGTGTTTGGCGGCATCGTGGTGAACGCACACTGGCAGCGAGCATTCGTCATCGTCATACTGGCCCATCACCTGGCAGGCATGATGGTATGGTGTGCCATTGGATACACGTCTCGGTCACCTCTTGTTCGCGTTGACGGTGCTTTGAGCAGTGCACGTTACATTTCTGGTGTGTTACGACCCGTGGCTCTACCCTTTATTCGAGCCCTGCGAAACCCTACGTTTCAGCAGGATAATGCCCGACCGCATGTTGCCGGTATTGTACGGACCTTCCTTGACATGGAACATGTTCGGCTGTTGTCCTGGCCAACACGTTCTCCAGATCTTTCACCAATAGGAAACGTCAGGTCAATGGTTGCCGAGCGACTGGCTCGTCACCAAACGCCAATCACTACGGTTGATGAACTGTGGCATCGTGTTGAAGCTGCATGGCATCTTTACCTGTACATGCAATCCAATCTCTGTTTAACTCAATGCCCAGGCATATAACTGCTGTTATTACTGCCAGAGGTGGTTGTTCTGGGTACTGATTTCTCAGGATCTATCCAGCCAAATGTTTTGAAAATTTAATCACTTGTTATTTCTAGTATAATATATTTTTCCAATAAATATCATTTTGTTATCTGCATTTCTTCCTGGTGTAGCAATTTTAATAGCCAGTTGTGTATTTTTTTGATATTTTTATGTGCATTTTGAAATGATGAAAAAAATGAATGGGATTTTATGCAAAGATATACGCTTTGTGTTTTAAACATAGACAATAGATTTACCAAAAATGTAAAAAAAAACTATACACGGAACTCTAACTAGGTATTCTGACAAAAGTAAAGTCGAAATTAGAGATTTGGACAAAAATGAAAAGGTATTTTTATTATTATAATATGAGCTGGTTTTCACAAATGTGAACGCTGGTAACCTTAGATATTTATGCACATCTATAGGATTTTCCTTTAGCTTTATTAAGAATATTTCTAACGAAACTCTCAAGGTAATTTAAGTATAAATAATGATGGTTAATGAATTTCGATTGTTGAGAGAAAAAGAATATTTTATTAAATTCATTAAATATTAAGGAGAAATGAGGATTATAGTTTTTAGCTGTATTCTGATAAGTTTAACCTTTTTTAACATGAAAAAAAAAATAAACGTCACATCTCGTGTAAACTTAAGAATATATTGTGTTTCTGGACACACATATGTAATATTAACCTCAATGTCATAGCTTTTCTTTATATACCCTGTCATGAATTATAAAGAGGGTCACTTAAGAATAAATTAAACAACATTAAGTTTTTCCTGGATAGTACCATTACTTATTTACAAGAAATTAATATACATTATCAAATCTCTTCCTCCAGTATTATGTTTTTTAATAAAAATAAATTATTTTCTCATGCATGTCATTTGAGAGTAAGCAAATATTCACATAATCAAGTACACATTAAATTTTCCATTACCCCTTTTAAACTTAAGAAAGCAAAAGCCTTCAAAATTTCATTTTTTTATACTTATTCTCAATGTGACTAACGAATAAACTGCATTTTCTGATAGTGAAAAAATAGTAAAATAACAAAATCATGAGCTATACAGACTCATTTATTGTCATAAGAAAAAGACTAAAAGTAGGTTGAGTCGGCCAAGTCTTGATTAATTTCAAAACAAGAACCGTTGTTAGAGCGGATACAATAAACATAACTCAAAGAATCTTGAAGAGGTTGCGTGTGTTATTCATTCAGCTAATTGAATTATATAACGTCATAATTGACGGACACTTTGACATACTTCTTTTTTACTTTGAGTATTTTTCTGGTGTCAATGAATGAATTCTTGATTATGTTGTGTAGGCGCTTCTCTGTGTTTACATTTTTTCATTTCAAATTGCACAGTTCAATATCTATTTTTGCAAAGAGATTATTCTGCTCCTTTTAAAAAGAGAATTACAAATAAATATTTTTCATATTTTGATGGCTATAAGCCATTTTTTTTGTTTGACAATCTTATTCATATTTTGTCAAAATCACATAACCAACTATATATATAGAGAGAGAAATCTAAAAACTTCTAGAGAATTATGCCATTAGTGAAAGTACAAAGAAATGAAATTTATAGCCTGAAATCTCAGAAATAATATTTTCTTATGGATCACTGCATCATTTTAACAGTAAGTGCAGAATCTAAGAGTTCGGCACATGGTCTTCAAATACAAACATATGTACATCACAGATCACACATCATCACATTATCAGTTTTAAATGGAACACAAATCCTCTTGACAATAAAGCAAAATGCAGCTTATTTTCTGGCAAAAGTCATGCTCTGTTTGAATCCTCTACCAACCTTAAATTCTGTGCTTTCATATTAAATCTCACAAAGATTTAATTATAAGAAAAGCTGAATAAACTTTGTTTCTGAGATTGTGGGTGAATGTGCGATATTCTTAAAAGGAACGCTGTAAAATTATAATATCGCTTAAATGTCTGATTAACAATGCATGATAAGGCATCAATAACATTTAATGGAAAAAATGTTTTTATAATTGCAACATTAAATAAATATTTACTAAAATTAAATATTGGAAAATAATTTCTTATCTAATTTAAATTTCCAAAATACAGTGAGATAATAATTGAGTTTATGATGTCAAAAAAGTGTACTGTGAAAACTATTACTTAAAATAATTCTAAATCTGACAGCAACACTTATAGAATATTAGAATTTCACTTAATTACAGCAAATGCATTAGCATAAAACAATAAATTAAAATTTTATACAAAATTAATATTGTATAAAATATAATTTGTGTAAAATAGTCCAAAAAATAGTGCAATCCATAAATGGAATAATATTTGGATTCTAAGTTTTCTGCAATAAACATGTTTCATTGATAAGTACAATAATTTAAGAGACAAAAATCATTATAAATACCATTGTTTTTAATCTGAGCGTTGAAATTTATTTGCAAATTCTGTAGAATCTCAGCGCTCGTGCACGAACACAACTAAATTCCAACATAAAATACCATTTTTCTCTGCTATCATTTGAAAGCATACGTCAGCAAAAATATTATAGTTTTTGAAGAAACTACTGAGTTAGGATTAACAGCTCCTAGTAACATATATTTTCATTTATATGTACTTCAGAAATATTTTATAAAATTTAAAACATCATATTAAAAGTTTTTTTATTTTCTTTAATTTTGTGATTCACATTTATTTGTTGATAAATTTGAGGTTAAGATTTTTAGCAAATTATCTTTTTCCTTTCAGTAAAAATAATAAATGGATTAATTTTTTATCCCAATTTTAAATTTACACATTTAAATAAAAAAAAAGAAATCAATACTGACTTCCTTATTTTAGTATCATTACAGAGCACTAAATTGAAACAGAATGGAAACAATGGTTTTTCTTACTACGATCTTAACAAAAATCCTACATTTGTTGCATTTTGTCACATAATTAAAGAGAAAAGAACGGTTTGCAAAGTATATAAAAATACTCTAAACTGAGGTAATTTAAAAATATAAAAATAATTAACTCAAAACTTTGAAAAGAAACGGTTATTTTATTTGTATTTTGGAGATTTATATCCAACAAATATGTGTATTTTCTAAAGGATGCGCATTTTCATAGTACATGCTTTTAAAGAAAAACATGTAATATAAAAATGCACATTCTTTTTCTTTCATATATCACACACCTTATAGTTATGAATCTTTTCCATCATTTTCTTGGTTGGTGAAGAGTGTCCATCTTTTTATAACATGATTTCCAAACTATATGTGATAAAAAATTTGCGTTCCTAGAACTTAATAAAATAATAGCATTTTATTAATTTTTAGGAAACTAAAATACTCAATGTGACCCATATGAGTATATAATATTTTGAGGCTACACTTTTTAGCAATATGTATCCTTCTTCTTATATTCATTGAATGAATATAAGACAATGAATATAAGAAGTATTTTTAAACTTTTACATGATTTTAAAATTTTAAATAGTTATTGATTTAATAGTATCATTTGTGGATTTGTAATCCTTGTCTTGAAAATTCCCGGTATTTTAAAAATATACAAAATATACTTGTGTTTATGCTTTCTGAACTATTTTTAAAATGCCTTTGAATTTCTTTTAAGTCATTTTTTATAAACTTCTAACATGCAAAAACAGTTTTATTTATTTATAACATAGTTAAAAATAGATGATATTTTTAAAGAATGAAGTTCTCTCCAATAAAAAGAAATTTTAAATCAAAATACTGTGCAAATATTTTTTTCTTCTATTTATTTAGCTGAATTTGAATTCAGTGATTTAATAGAAGTGTTTTTCATTTTCATGGTATACACTTTGGATAACTTTCTATTTATTTATATAACCATCTATAACTATTGGAACTATTTTTATACACTCACATACAGAAATACTTTATAGAAAATACTCAAATTTTAATTTCAACATACATTTTATTTATTTTGTGTTAAATACTACCCATATATATTAATTTACGTTTTAATTATACCTTAAAAAGTTCTAATACTTAAACCTTTTTCCCATAATTGTAATAAATGTAGCAATATTTTAAGTAATAAACTCTATAGGAATCACTGAACATAAAAAAACCTTATTTACTAAAATGTTTACTAAAAGTTCAAATATTTTAAAAAGCAATATATTTTTATATCAGTTATTAAAAAAATAGAGTATATTTCTTAAAAGTATCTATGGAATATGAAGGACCGTAAAATTCACAGAAGATAAAAATAAATCACAAAAATATGAACTTGTACGTAATATTATTTCATGTAAAATCCAATTTCTTAACTTCTCAGTCATAAAATTTTCTAAGATTTTCAGTTGATTTTCCGGTTATTAAATAAATAATAAAAATATGAAATAGTATTTCATTTTTGAGATAGTCTACAATCGTGCAGGCAATCAAATCATTGATTACATTATTGCTGTCTTTAGAAAGTCATAAAAATTTAGTTTCATTTATATTACACAAGAGAAAAAATATAAAATTTCAAACAATAGGAATAAACATTTAATTTGAATCAACATTTTGGTTTCAAATTATTTACAGATATAATAGCAATAGCCAAAAAATGAAGTTTATGAATAGAAAATATTTACTAAATAGTTTCATTAAAGCAATCATTTAAATATTTTGTTTCAAAAAGAGTTTTTTAGTACAAACTATTGAGAAGTTAAATGAATCTTCATGAGCATCTGAATATTAACCCTTTAAAATATTCATAGGTAAATATAACTTGAGTATTCAAAGAAACTTCGTAAGAAATAAATTATCTAAATTCTTGGCTTTTTGAGGATATACAATATTTCTCCCAATATAACTTTCAAACATTTGAGATATTTTTAAAGTGAATACGTTATAATTCTTTTTGTTACATTTTAGTAGAAAAAACTTTATTCTTTTTTAAAAAATCTTAAAAAACATTTTATGCATTACATATGAAATGTATTTAAATGAGATGTACTAACCTCCTCATCCTAAATAGGTCTTGTGAAGACTTTTGCATGAGCTAAAGTTGATTAGAAAATATGTTACACTTCCGTACTTATTTGCACTTGATCTTAAAATTTCATACGTGAATTTATATTAAGCAATAAACAGTAGTTATAAGTGACTCTTTGAAAAATAATTTTTTTTTTAATCGATGAGTTTTGAAGTGGAAAGTATAGACAAACTTTCGATGAAAGAGCTCTACATAATCTCTAGCCAAGGCCAATGATAAGAAATTGCTGGATTGTTTGTTTATATTTTCCATATAAGAGATACGTATAAATGTGCAGCTGTTAGCCACAATTGTTTCAAAATAGAAATCTGCTAAGTATATTTGTTATAAGTTCATATGTAATAAACAAATTTTTCTGTAAATTATGATTTTAAAATACGATAGTTGTAAAATTTATGTGTGTATTTTTTAAGAGAGAAGTTATTGACATAAAATTTTAAAAATTCTCTATGTTTAGGCACCTTATCTAATAAAGAAGAAACTAAGAAAAGAAACTGAGTCTACGTCAATCTTGAGATTCTTAAGAATTTGAATATATATTATGAATGGATGTTTTCATTGTGTTGTTGAATTTTTCTCAATATCTTTGCTAATTTTTAAGGAAACTATATTTTTAGAAAGAAGAAATTTCATTTGAACGGGAAAAAATTTCTTCATTAAACAAGATAATTAAAATTAAGTCAATCACAGAGTCAATTATTATTTTATTCTAACTTACCAATAGTTATTTTAATGTAACTTACTAATTGTTATTTTACATTCACACTTTTTGTATATCATGCGCGAGTTTTATGTTCCATACATCAAATTATTTTGTAACTATAAGAAATTTCTCCAAATGAAATTTTTAACAATTTATGTGTTTCTTTACATAAACTTACATGAAAATCATAAAATAATGTAAATATGTTAAGTGATGAACATGAAATAAAATGATAAATATGTGTTTAAATATTTGTGAAGTCGAAAACTTTCAGATAAGCTAAATTTATTTTACTTATATAAAATGGCATGTAAATGGGCCAAAATATTTTGGCAATAATTATAGCTAAATTTTATAGATAAACAAACTATTTTATTGAGGATTCAATAAAAACAATAGCAATAGGAAAGTAATAAAGTTGCACAAAAAAATTTTTCCCTTGTTCTCTTTTGAATGATAATAAATTTTTAATTATATATATACGTTTAAATTTATTCCCTCATTTTATATTTCTCAGAGAATATATATATATTTTTTTTTTTATATTTATATATATATATATATATATACACTACTGGACATTAAAATTGCTACACCAGGAAGAAATGCAGATAACAAAATGATATTTATTTGACAAATATATTATACTAGAAATAACAATTGATTAAATTCTGAAAAAATTTGGTTGGATAGATCCTGAGAAATCAGTACCCAGAACAATCACCTCTGGCAGTAATAACAGCAGTTATATGCCTGGGCATTGAGTCAAACAAAGATTGGATTGCATGTACAGGTAAAGATGCCATGCAGCTTCAACACGATGCCACAGTTCATCAACCGTAGTGACTGGCGTTTGGTGACGAGCCAGTCGCTCGGCAACCATTGACCAGACGTTTTCTATTTGTGAAAGATCTGGAGAACGTGCTGGCCAGGGCAACAGCCGAACATGTTCCGTATCAAGGAACGTCCGTACAATACCGGCAACATGCGGTCGGGCATTATCCTGCTGAAACGTAAGGTTTCGCAGGGCTCGAATAAAGGGTAGAGCCACGGGTAGTAACACACCAGAAATGTAACGTGCACTGTTCAAAGCACCGTCAATGTGAACAAGATGTGACCGAGACGTGTATCCAATGGCACCCCATACCATCACGCCAGGTGATGGGCCAGTATGAACGATGACGAATGCACGCTGCCAGTGTGCGTTCACCACGATGCCGCCAAACACGGATGCGACCATCATGATGCTGTACACAGAACCTGGATTCATCTGAAAAGATGACGTCTCGCCATTCATGCGCCAGGTTCGTCGTTGATCATACCATTGAAGGCGCTCTTGTCTATGACGCAGCGCCAAGGAAAGCCGCAGCCATGGTCTCCGAGCTGAGAGTCCATGCTGCTGCAAACGTCGTCGAACTGTTCGTGCAAACACTTGTTGTCTTCCAAACGACCCCGTTTCTTCACACACGGCTCGTGACGTGGTTGCACGATCCATTACGGCTATGCGGATAATATGCCAGTCTTCTCGGCTGCTAGTGATAGGTGGCTGTTGAGATCCCGCATGGCGTTCCGTATTACTTTCCTGAACCCTACGATTCCATATTCTGCTAACAGTCATTGGATCTCGACTGACGCGAGCAGCAATACTGCGATAAGATAAACCGCATTCCCGGTACGCTACAGATCGACCTTTATCAAAGTCAGAAACGTGCTTGTACGCATTTCTCCTTCTTACACGAGGCATCACAACAACTTTTCACCATTCAACAACGTCAAATGCAGTTTGTGAGTGAGGAACCGGCTGAACAATTTCCTCATTTAAACACAATGTAGGTGTCGCTACTGGTGCCTGCTTTGTCTGAAAAGCTAATTATTTGCATATCACAATCACAGCACCTTCTTCCTTTGGTATAAATTTCACGTCTGTAGCATGTCGCCTTCTAGGTGTAGCAATTTTAATGGCCAGTAATACATATATATATATATATATATATATATATACAATGTGTAAGAAATGAATACACAAATTAAAGGATTCTGTAATGAAGTTAATCATTTGATTTAAAGAAAAGTGTCACTCAAAAAATATATTTTAAATTATATTTTGAAAGAAATTTCAAAACAAATTCATAAGAATATAAATTTTAATCTAACATTATTATAGTAATGTTAAAATTAAGATTTTAATGAAATTTAATCATGTATTATGCAAATAATGTGTATCCAGCAAATATTATGTCGTAATATTAAAGTATATTTATATTTTTGACGTGTAAAATTTTCAGTTTTTCAATAAAAATCTAAGACATTAATTAAATGTTTCTAATTTTAAATGCGCAAATATTTAGGAATTTTATTTATATTTTATTTCTTATCAAAGACGATAACTCTTTTATTTCATCTAAAACTAGCGTTTTTTATGTATTCATGAAATAAATTTTTTTTTCTTATATTTGATTTACTTATATAAAAAATTTAAATTGTATGCAGATGGTGAGAATTTTCAATATTTAAAATTTTAATTAAATACTTTAAGCCCTCATCCGATTAATATTCAAAAACAAAGTATGTTTTATAACATATTTTTTAAGTTGTCTTATTACCATGAAATGTATTAGAAACATACGATAAATCTATTATAGAAACATATGATAAATAATTCAAATGTGTGTTTCTTAACAAACGTTCCTTCTTCAGTTAAGTTCCTAACATTATTTTTAATTTTTCATAACAGCCTACAGCAAAATTATCATCTATTCAAAAATTATTAAATCCGTAAAAGTGTCTTCTTCAAAACGTGAAGTCGATGTTTTCAAATAATGAATATATTTAAAAGCCAAAAGTCCCCATCACTTCTTGATGAAAGAAGAATTTTTAAATAAATTCATGTATGGAACATTTTTTACAGCTTTTTCAATTGAATTTCACACAATAAGGAAAAGAAATTCCTTTTTAATAAAATTAAATCACCATTTTCTGAAAAAAATTACTTTGGATTTTATATAAAAATAAAACTCCTAAACAACATCGTAATTTTATTTAATGTAAGGAGTTATTTTAATGTTATTTTAAATTTAAAATAATTTCTAGTGAAAAGAAATAAAAAAAACAGTATATCAAGAAACAAACAGCATGGGAAATTAAAAAAAAATTTTTTTCCTGATATCATAAAATTTAAAAATCAATTAAAGACTTGTATAGAAAATATCAAACGAACATATCCAAATACCTTTGCTTACTTTGGGTAAGATGCTATTAATCACATAGGCCCAGATAAACTTTACCTTGAATATTCCCCTTCAAAATGAAAATTGTTTACAAAATTTGCCATCTGGACCCCATTGTTCAATCTTTATATTCCCTTTATTAAAAATTCTGCAAGTAGAATAATATTTATTTAAATAATGAAATGTCTAATCTCATTACTGCCAGTACCTAGTTTTGTAGAATGCATTATCGGATTTTTTATACTATTTCATAATGCACAGGAATCACTTTTAATAATACATAATAAATTTAATGTAATTTATAAAGAACTTAACATTTTAAAACTTCGAAAACTTTTAGTAAGTTGTATTATATTCCATCGTATAATGTGTGTGTGTATAAAACGTATAAATTTAAACAATTTATAAAAACTCAATTGAAACGTGTTGGTTCAATTGTATTTTATTTTTGATTCAATAATGTAAAATGAATTTCAAATTTTATGTACTTAATCAGTTCCTATCTTTTGATTCATTAATGTTTATGATCGAAAAAACGTTTTCTTCCATTACATGCTCCTTTACATCTTTGGCCCAAAAATATTCCCAGTCAACTTTTGTGCGTCTTCTAATAAAAGATATTATATATATATATATATATAGATAGATAGATAGATAGATAGATAGATAGATAGATAGATAAAACTGTTCTAATCGACGCACAAATGAAAGTCCTTTTTTAGAATTTATTTCAAAATTTTCCACCATTTACAAAGTCGTCGGTTTTAAATTTTAACCAAATCAGATTTATCAGTAAATTAATAAAAGATTTCTAAGTTAATTGAAAAATCTCTTTTCCTTTCTAGAAATAAAAAAAAAACGTTCATTGAAAACTGATATCAACGAATTACTCCTTTCAATTTAAATCCTATTTAACGATAGATACGAACTTTTCACAAACTTTCTTACAATTAGGGAAATGAATGTAATTACTGAATTTATTTGGTCTCGAAATAATTGAACTCGTGCTTCGCCTAATGAAATTCCTTTCTTTCCGACGTAATTGTATTAACGAAACATGATTGAAACTTTAATTAACGCCTGAGAGGGTAAAATCAAATTATCTTGGTCTTTAATCTGTGCATCTTAGTGATACACATTTAAATATTTTAGCTGTTAACGAAAATTCTCTCATTTCAAATAAAATTATATTGTTTTTAATATTTATTTGCAAATCACATAGCTTCCCTCATCATTATTCGAAAAAAAATCAATCAAACCTTATTTTATAATCATTTTTATAATTAATTCTTAATGTTCCTCTATTCGATTTATCAACTTAAAATTAATAAAAAAATTCCTGCATTATTTTCGTATAAAAATTAAACTCAATGTAATTTTCTTGGTTTATTTTATACAGAAAATTATGCACATATTTTATACAGAAAACTATGCACACATTTTATACAGAAAATTATGCACACATGCACATTCTCACTGTAAAGAGCTTGAAATAAATAGTTATCAAAAATATTTTTTACTAAAATAATTTTAAATATTCTTGTATGCTTTTATTTTTTTATATATAACAGCCTAATGATTTGCATTTTAATTTGTTTATAGTTCTATTTAATTTTGACACTCAGTGAAACCAAAAAAATTAGCAAATTATAAAATCGGTTTTGCAACAATTTTACTTAAATTAGTTTTAATTTTAAAAAAATATTGCTAAAAACGAGTAGATTTTTAAAAAAGAAGAAAATGTGGCTATGTGAGTTCCACAAACAATTAACAACTTAAAAGCAGTTACGCTAAACGTTAAAAATGTAAATTACATTTTGGCAACTTATATTGACAACAGCTTGTAAGTGAAATCAAAATCAACTTTTTATAAAAGATAATTTTAATTGATGAACATTTTCATTTTTTTGTTATTCGAAATACTGAAGTATCAATACCAAACGAAAAAAAATTTGTTCATAAATAAAAAAAAGTAAAAGATATTAAAAGTGAAAAATGAATTATTGAAGCAAAACAATTACATATCGGGTTGCAACAAAATTTTTAATAATGTTAAAAAAAATTGAAATGTTTAGAGTTCGCATATGGATACCGTTTCGAAACAAGACACGACAGATTCTCATCTTCACTACTAAAAAATTATTCGGACATTAAAATTGTTCTTTGAAAGTTTTTCTCTGTACTTTTTAAAATATTTTATGCGTAAGTTTAAATTCTTATAAATAACTTAAAATTTTAAGAGACTTTTTATTTGCATTCTTTATTTCTGCAAACTGAAATCATAATAGATATAAATATTCAAATTTATACTTTTTATGAGAGCAGACGTTTTTTCTGCTTTTATAGCTTCAAGAAACTCATTTTATTCTAATAAAATGAAAAAAATTAGAAAAATCAGGATTCAGGGTTTTAGGGCATCTAGCACAAATAAGTTTATAAAAGCCCATTTACTTCAATCATAACTGTTACATTGTCCACTCCAGTCACGAAACCAATCATCTTTTCTTTGGCTTTCAGTTTAACAGTTCATGAGTTCGATTCTCATCACGGGTGTAGAAATTCTTAATGGTTCGGAATCCATTTTACACTGTAGATCCATGCCTAATTAACCCTCAGATACAAGTTGACCATTGATCGACAAGCACACCAAACCAGTAATCTGATCAACAAATTAAATGCAGAGAAAATTTTGCATTGGATTTAATGTAATATTTTTTTACTATCTTTAAAGTAACAAATGAATAACAGTTCTGCTTATGATTTGACTACTGTTTTAAATCATGTTCAATTTAAAGAAAGTGATCAAATTTTAAACGTTTTATTTGATAGAGATCTCACATAAATTATTCCAAAAAGATACATGCAAACTTTTACTCAAAAATAGGAAATCACATTTTTTCAAAATAATACATTTTATAAGATATGCAGTATAAATAAAATGAGAAAAAGGTAGAATAAAAAAATTAATTTTTTCAAAGAGTTTTTCAAGGCATGATGCAATTCCAGAATTTATTTTTCCATTATTTTGTTAATTAAAAATAGATGTACACAAATGCAACACTTTGAACTTGATTTACGCTTTTAATTAAAGGAGATAAAACTCGTCTTATTAAATTTGGTTAAATCAAACTGGTGGAGTGCTATTGGTAAATTTTTTAGCAATTCATTAAGGATTTACTATTCTTTAAAGATAGAATCTCTAAAGATATATTTAGTTGTGCATTACTTCAAATAATCAATATATATAAAAAGCAAAAATTATCTGAAAATTTAGCTCTTTTTAATAAGAGTTATCTCCTATTGTAGAAGAGAAATTTAAAGCACTGATTTCACTGCCTTGCATTGCCCTAGTGTGTTCCAAATGTTTTTCCTCAAAGGGTATTCAAAATGCTTTTACGAATTGAAGTCCGAAAAAAATTCTAATACACCATTTGCCATATTATTTTCGTGTCAAACATATTCTCCCAAATTGAGATGTATAAAGTTTTTTTCAAATCATGACATTGCATGATATCACCAAACTTTGCATCGTAACTTATGTATAGTTAAGAAAATTATTTCAATAACTGTACCTGAGCTATGATAAGAAATCTTATAGCTTATATAGTATTTCGTCTGAATTTTTCTGGGCCGTCAAATAGCGTGACAGTTCCTTATAAATCTCAAAACATAACTTAAAATTTAATTAACTTAACAAAAGCACATTTACTTTTTAAAAGAGCAACTTTTAATATCTGTGAAATGTTGAATTGTTCATAGTACTTCATTAGTTTATTAAATGTTCGGTTTCGTTTTATTTTCTTCGGAAATAACAGAGAAAGAATATTTTTACCATCATTTGAAATAGAAGTTCTAAAAATAAGCAAGCTTGAATTATGTAACTCCATGAAAGTTCTTTGGATTCAACACATTTAGAAACAAGTCTAGTAAGGTTGTTTACTGAAGCAATATGTCACCTTTGGAAACTTGCAATTGCTTGTTATATTTCCTAAACTCTTTCCATGTAAGTTTTGAACTAAAAAAGTAATGTTTTGATTTCTGCAAATTCAGCCAGTTGTCAACATGATGTTGACTCAACCTAGAGCTGCTTTCAAGCAAATGAGTATTTTAATTATTAATTCCAATAAGAAAAAAACATGGTAAAAAAAAAGCTCTATACAAAGATTGATTAAGATTTTTGAAGTTAAATTATATATGTATATGTCTAACAACTTATTAAAAAGAAGATTTATGTGAGTTGTGAATCTCTGACAATTTGTTAAAAAACTGATAAAAAAATTATACGCTGACTTACAATATTATTATAATAAATCATAAAAAAATAATTTTATTGAAATTTAATAATTTGTGGAATATCGTTAATATATTTCTATTTAAGAATGTTTCTTTATGAAACTTGCAAGTCCTTTCCCAAATATGGTAATCTCGGAAATCAATTTTACGATCACTTTATTCAAAAAGTAATATTCGCTTTCAATGAAAAACATCTAACTCTGGTTTTCATAAAAGATAAAATCCTTCACTATTTGAACGAGTCACTGACTTGAAACACTTTGAAATAATCATGTAATAGAGGCGACTGTTTTATGCTTCTTTTTTTATTTAATTTTAAAACGTTAAATTTAATATTTATATCTTCATTCATTTAGTTATGTTAATGCTTATAGTAACACTTATTGAATTATTGTTTTCTGATCTTATGATAATATTTCACAGCTGGCTGTTAAAATTATTACACTATGAAAGTGACACAAAAATATGAGTAAAATTTACATGACAAGAAGGTGCTTTGATAAAAAAATGATTAGTTTTTCTATGAGTTATGCAAATAAAATAAGTATTTTTCAAGCTACACTGCTCAAAACAATTAAAGGATATTGAAGTTGCGGATTGATCTTGCACTTGGAGAATTGTTTGGTTGACTGGTATATTATTGACAGAAATAGTATGCTGTATTAAATAAAAATGAAATTTGCTTGGTGGAAAAAAGTGCCTTTTATTGAGCATTTGGTACAAAAAGAAAAAATCATTATTTGTGCATGTGAGAAAAACAAATGAAAAAAGTGTTTCCTTAAAATAAAATAATTTTCCTTAAAGATTATGGTTTCTTCAGACTGCCAACAACAATGAACATCTTTGAGGCATCGAGTCAATGAGACTCTTAATGAGGGGCGGGTGTATTCTGCCCCCTCTTCCAGAAGAGCTCTTTAGAGTTCTCGGGTTTGTGAGGGTGGTAGTCGTCTAGCTATTCGTCTGCTTAGAATGTCCCAAACATTCTGTATTGGATTCATGTCAGGAAAACACTTTGGTCATACCTTTCAAATGATTCTTTCGTCCGAAAGGTAATCCTTCACCAAATTAGCATGATGTGGCCTGCAATTGTGGTCCATTAACATGAAGTCATCTCTAATCCCTAAAGTTTGAGGGACTACAATAGGTCTGAGGATCTTTTATATCGGCATATATTTATATCAGAAACCCTATGTGGGCCATCGGTCAGAGCTCCATCTCGAATGATATAGAAATCGGTAAGCCCATCAATGGAGATTCCAGCATGGACCATCATCACTCACTCCCCGCCAAATTTGATACTTTCTTGCACAAACGCAGTAGTGTCTTTAGATGTATTTTCACCAAAGGGGTACTGTGTTCCCCCTTGGTGAAAATCAGTTTTCTTTTCTACTAATGAATAATATAAATTTTTAGATCAGGATCATTTATTCACCACGTCAAGTTTTCAAATATAACCATTAGAAAGGACATTACAACGTTTAAAAAACTGCTATTAACTTAGAATATTTGGCATTTAGTGTTTTGCAGTTTTAATTAAAAAACACTATGATAGAACAAAATTATCAACTTTAAATTATTTTCATTGAACTAGTATAGGTGATAATCAGTGTTTTTGGTCTACAGTATGATCTTTTTTATATGTGCCATTCCCATATTGATATTGGTCATAGGTGCTTGGAGTAGTTTAAAATCTCTTTTTTAGTCCTAGTCTGTAAATAAATGTCTTTATAGGAAAAATAATCGAAGAGTGACAAACCAAACTATTGAAACATGTGGATTGCAAAATACATTGAATTGTAAAAAATAATAAATTATTTTCTTCAAAATGTACCAGAAGACTGAAACAATAAAATCAAAAATGTAGAGGAATATACTTCAGAAATATAGCATTGTTCAATACATAAAAATATGTTTAACTTTCATGGTTAATCAAAACATACTAAGAAACTGAAAAATTCAGGTTATTAACAGAAAAGAACCAGTATTTTGTGTAGATTTACTGTGAGAAAAAATTATATAATTTATGCACATTCAATTGGTCAAGTGTTTCCTTATTTATTACTTAGTTAGTGCAATATTTTTAAGGTAGAAGTGATCGGTTTGAGAAATTTTTTTTACAGAAGAAAGCAATGCTAATATTCCTTTCATCTCATAAATAAGACAAACATGATGATTTCATGAACATTAGTTACTCTATTGTTCAATGTACAACAGTGAAATTAATGTTCATTGAACCACTTGTTGTTAGTTATCTGGCTAATAAAACATATTCAGACTTTTATGAAAAAAATTGCTCAATCATCTTTATATCTTAAATGAATTAGATGAAAAAAGCTTGTTTCTTTTAAACTAAGTATACATTGCAATTATTTCAGTTCGGTCAAAATCCTTGTTCATTCATTTAAGAATGTAATAAAAAAAAAAGCTAAGTGTCAAAAATTTACACTGTCGAAATTTAAAACTAATTTCATAAGCCCTGGAGTATTTTGATCATTATTAAACGAGACAAATTGCAAAGTGTGAAAGAATCATGTCTTTAATCACGATTCGATAATTTGGCTTGTTTACAGTCTTTCTTTTGCCTCGTTTAAGATCTGTCTTCTACAAGTGATCCATTGAATATTACAGTTTTAAAGGCTTTCGTGGAAATGAAATAGTGAAATATTTCAAAAATAATTCACTTAAGTTTACACTAAGGAATGAAATTCTCGTTAAAACAGTGATGCTTGTTTTATTTAATTTTACTAATTCATTTAGATGATACTTTTAAATGTACATATTATTTATTAGAAATAATGAATGTACTATTATTAATCGTTGCATATAAATGTATCAAATAAAGTTTACATGACTATTAAGAAATTTATTCGAAATAGAACTTTGCATGACAAATAACATTTGAAATCTAATAAAAGATCGCCCTGTTAAAATGAATAGAATGGAAATGAAAGAGATAAGTTACATATTTATATATTCATAATTATTGTAGAATTTTTTTAAATGTAAATTTATAAAAATGATTTATAGAGAATTTATCGGAAATCATTATTTTCGATAGCTTGATTTTTTCGACAAAACATTTGAGCTCATAAAAACCTATTTCTCTAACTTCAATTCTTCTTTGTCTAAATGATTCAGACACGCAACTGCATAATTTTATGATCTCATAACACGTTATTTGCTAAAGAAAGAACAAGTCAAATTTAACTTGCCCATTATTTAATCAATCATTGGAGTATTTCAAGACACAATATTAACTTGGAAACTCTCTATCCAGATAGTAATTCTAATTTTAATTATATTTTTTGCATAAGAATATACATAAAAATAATCTCTTAAATTCAATACATTGATCAATGATGGCTGAAGCAAAGAAATTTAATGACAATATCAATATGATTTCGAATATGTTCTTTTGTGTATTATATTTATCTTTTAAGACAAATTTTCTAATATTTACCTATACTTTTGTTAAATTTATTTGAATATTTTTATTCGCTTCCTTTTAAAAATATAATAACATAAATTTAGTTATAAATCTAATTAAATCTGTATACTTTTGTCTACATTTTCCTATACAATCATTAATTGTAAGTACGTAATTATTAGCATGTCATACAACAAAAACATTTTCCGATTTTGATTAAATTGAGAAATAGGTTTAAAGAGGAATATGAAAACTAATCTTTAAGTATAACATTTTTTAATCCTTAAACTTGTACATCAAAAGCAAGTGTGTGTCCTATACTTATTAATAGTGTACAAATTAATTGGAACAAAGAGATGATATAATTCATTTTTCTATAATGCATTCTTTATCTGTGTATTGAATACTGGCTTAATTTTACTAATTCCTTTCCTATTTCTATATTCTATCATAAAACCATAATAAATGAAGTTTCTCATGTAATGTTTTGAAGAAAAGTTTATTTTCAAAAGCAGTTGCTGTAGATTTCACAAGTTTCAATGAAATTTACACCTGTAGATTTTCAATATAAATCTAGCAAAAAAAAGTTATGTTTCCCTAAAATTTTTGACTACAGCTTATTTGACTCTTTTGAATATTGATTTAGATGGTTCACTAAAAAAATTATATTATTTTTTAATGTATTGTTTTTCAATGAATTCATTATTCTTTCAACAGAGACTAATCTTTGAAGTATCTTGTATTCAGAAAAATCCTAAAATCTTATCATGTACTGTTAAAAATCCCTAAAATAAATATTGTAAAGAGTTTCTGGTGTGATAAAAATCTTTTAAAATCGTACATGATTCTTCAGTCAAAATAGATGTGCAACTTTAAATTAACTGTCGTAAATGTTCCAAAGCGTTTATAATTTTTATCCTCGTTGGCCAATTTCGTTTCAGTTAGGGTATTTTCACTAAATCTGTAATTTTTTTTTTTTTTTTTTTTTTTTTTTTTTTTTTGTCAACATTATCGAACAATAGCCTCTTTTAAATTCTTTAACTTTAGTTTTTCGTGTGTATATGTGAGTGCCAATTTTTATACTTTAAATAGTGGATATTTTATTTATTTCTTATTTTCTATTTTGTGTGTATCTCCAAATTTATCTTCGTGAATGGGATTTTTATTCATTTAGTTTTTTATTATTTCTTTATGTTCTGCTATCATGTTTTTTATAATGATATTTTACACCTACAAATCTTTTTTCTATAATTATTTAGGATTATTTTGTGTGAATATTTTCTATTTTTATAGATTTGTGCAAATGGTTGTTTTGGTAGAGGGATGTATTTTTTTCTAATTTATAAGGTTTGTCTCACTTTACATGGCAGTTCTTAAACTTCATTTAATACAATTTTTTTTACTTCCATGTGTGTCTATTGTTTCCTTTCTTTGCTGGTATTTATTTTTGTTTTAATTTTGTCCCCTTGGATTTAGCATGTCACTTATGTTTCTTTGAGTTGAGTTCTGGGGCCATATAAATTTAATCGGAATTTTTGTATCTGTCTCCAGCTGCTTGAGGAATTTTATCCCTGTTAGGTATGACTATGGGTATTTCTTGTATTTATTTTATTTGTATAATTTTTTAACACTGTAAGAGAAGCCTTCCAGGTTGTTGCCAAGTTAGTTGCTGGACAATTACGTCTATCCTTCAGTTCAATATTTCCTGAATTCTGTTTTTAACTCACATCGGATGTAAATGTTTATAGTGATTCTGAATTTAAGTTGAAGGTCGATTAGTCCTCATGTTTAGTGTGCCCTTAGAATGAGTAGAAAATTCTATGAGTGTAATTCCTTTTTAATTTTTTCATCCATCTATGTGAATGTTTTGTAACACTATGTTAATATGGAATCAAAGTATGTCTTTTTTAGTTTTGCATGATATAACTTTTTTAGATCCATGTCAGTTATCTACCATTTTCGTTCTGTTTTTTCTATATAATTATTTTTGAATGTGTTTGGATATTTGCAAGTTTTTTCTCATCATATGGATGCATTTTTCAAATATCTCTTCTTTCTACAATTCTGTGGATATTTTCTAACCGTGTATAAATGTATACCTTTTCCTCTTAAGCGATAAATTTTGTCTCTTTGTCTTTTTTAGCTGCAGAGTTATTTTTCTTGCACTATATCAATATGAAATTTTCTGATCTACTAAGAGTATAATTGTTTGGTATGTGAGTAGTTACTTTTTCTAGATTTTCATGAGTATTTTTTTGCTTTTGACTTTCGTTTTCTTATCTGGAAATTATTTTCTTGTTTTTTTGTATTTGTACTGTCATTTTGGCTCTGAATATCCGTTCCTGTATTCACGTTCCTTGGATTATGCTATTAACTTCCGCCTTATTCGCTTACCAGAATTTCTTCGTGTTCTTACTGTCTGAATGGTCTTCTCCCCACTCTCTCTTTGTAAATTTTTATTAATTCCGATTAAAAATTATAATTTTAATTTATAAATATCTCTTTATTAATTCCGAAATTCCTTTTGTGTGTAGTGTGCGTCTGTGAACTTTTTCTTTCTCAGCATTTTCTTTTCGTTGGTGTTTTTTCTATTTTCTGTATATTATATTATTTTTATTTGTAAAAAATGGGAACATATCTTGTAAGTACAAAATAAAATTAGAATATAACAATGCACGTTCTATTTTAAATGCTTTATTTTTTCAACTTTTCTTGTGAATACAAAGAAAACATTTCGTCACTCTAGATTGATTTTGATTTTCATAAATTCTTGCAAACTTTACGATTAAAGATAAATCTGAAAATAAATAATAATCACAATAAAATATATAAATAAATATACTGAAATTAAAATAATAGTTTAAATAACAAAACTCAAAATGACGTATTA
>JAPDSC010104852.1:96913-121694 GCA_026290005.1 Latrodectus geometricus | reverse complement strand
CAACATTATCGAACAATAGCCTCTTTTAAATTCTTTAACTTTAGTTTATCGTGTGTATATGTGAGTGCCAATTTTTATACTTTAAATAGTGGATATTTTATTTATTTCTTATTTTCTATTTTGTGTGTGTCTCCAAATTTATCTTCGTGAATGGGATTTTTATTCATTTAGTTTTTTATTATTTCTTTATGTTCTGCTATCATGTTTTTTATAATGATATTTTACACCTACAAATCTTTTTTCTATAATTATTTAGGATTATTTTGTGTGAATATTTTCTATTTTTATAGATTTGTGCAAATGGTTGTTTTGGTAGAGGGATGTATTTTTTTCTAATTTATAAGGTTTGTCTCACTTTACATGGCAGTTCTTAAACTTCATTTAATACAATTTTTTTTACTTCCATGTGTGTCTATTGTTTCCTTTCTTTGCTGGTATTTATTTTTGTTTTAATTTTGTCCCCTTGGATTTAGCATGTCACTTATGTTTCTTTGAGTTGAGTTCTGGGGCCATATAAATTTAATCGGAATTTTTGTATCTGTCTCCAGCTGCTTGAGGAATTTTATCCCTGTTAGGTATGACTATGGGTATTTCTTGTATTTATTTTATTCGTATAATTTTTTAACACTGTAAGAGAAGCCTTCCAGGTTGTTGCCAAGTTAGTTGCTGGACAATTACGTCTATCCTTCAGTTCAATATTTCCTGAATTCTGTTTTTAACTCACATCGGATGTAAATGTTTATAGTGATTCTGAATTTAAGTTAAAGGTCGATTAGTCCTCATGTTTAGTGTGCCCTTAGAATGAGTAGAAAATTCTATGAGTGTAATTCCTTTTTAATTTTTTCATCCATCTATGTGAATGTTTTGTAACACTATGTTAATATGGAATCAAAGTATGTCTTTTTTAGTTTTGTATGATATAACTTTTTTAGATCCATGTCAGTTATCTACCATTTTCGTTCTGTTTTTCCTATATAATTATTTTTGAATGTGTTTGGATATTTGCAAGTTTTTTCTCATCATATGGATGCATTTTTCAAATATCTCTTCTTTCTACAATTCTGTGGATATTTTCTAACCGTGTATAAATGTATACCTTTTCCTCTTAAGCGATAAATTTTGTCTCTTTGTCTTTTTTAGCTGCAGAGTTATTTTTCTTGCACTATATCAATATGAAATTTTCTGATCTACTAAGAGTATAATTGTTTGGTATGTGAGTAGTTACTTTTTCTAGATTTTCATGAGTATTTTTTTGCTTTTGACTTTCGTTTTCTTATCTGGAAATTATTTTCTTGTTTTTTTGTATTTGTACTGTCATTTTGGCTCTGAATATCCGTTCCTGTATTCACGTTCCTTGGATTATGCTATTAACTTCCGCCTTATTCGCTTACCAGAATTTCTTCGTGTTCTTACTGTCTGAATGGTCTTCTCCCCACTCTCTCTTTGTAAATTTTTATTAATTCCGATTAAAAATTATAATTTTAATTTATAAATATCTCTTTATTAATTCCGAAATTCCTTTTGTGTGTAGTGTGCGTCTGTGAACTTTTTCTTTCTCAGCATTTTCTTTTCGTTGGTGTTTTTTCTATTTTCTGTATATTATATTATTTTTATTTGTAAAAAATGGGAACATATCTTGTAAGTACAAAATAAAATTAAAATATAACAATGCACGTTCTATTTTAAATGCTTTATTTTTTCAACTTTTCTTGTGAATACAAAGAAAACATTTCGTCACTCTAGATTGATTTTGATTTTCATAAATTCTTGCAAACTTTACGATTAAAGATAAATCTGAAAATAAATAATAATCACAATAAAATATATAAATAAATATACTGAAATTAAAATAATAGTTTAAATAACAAAACTCAAAATGACGTATTATTAAAGAACGTATTAACGTATTATTAAAGAAGCAAAATGATTGATTGATATAAGACAACATGACAGTGAGAATTTGAAGAAAACACCTTTTCTTATTCTTTTTTCTCATATGCACAAAATTGTGGTTTTTTTTTTCCTTTTGTACACAAATACATAATAAAATGCATTTTTTTCTGCCAAACATGTGTAATTTATTCTCATATAACCTACTACGTCTGTCGACCATGTATCAATCAGCTAAAATGTTTCCCAGCCACAAGATCCACCTAAAACCGTAATATCCTTTTATTGTTTTGAGCAGTGTATCTGATATCCTAACAATTGAAAACTGTTGTGAGAAATTGGAACCTCTTCCGTATTCTGCTTTCCTTAAGGGCTTTTGTACAAATTAGTCATAAAATCTTATACTTATAAAACGCGGAAAATTGTGTGCTGAAAGATAAATTTACAAAAAATATACCATCACTTCTGTCAAAAACATACGAATTTCATAATTAGTGTCTAGAACTAAGTCTTAGGGGCATTTATATAAATTTGCCAATTAAAATCAGCATAATTCTCCAACATAAATAATTCTAAATGTATAAACTAATTTCAAAATATGTAAAATAGAAAATTCTAAATGTATAAATTTTTGCAACATTTGTATGAGTACAGAATATTTTCAAAGAGAGAGAGAGAGAGAATAATTTCAAATAGTATAGTATGTATTTGAAATCTTTATCTGTACAGAATCTGTGATTGAAACGTATTATAATTTGATGTTTTTGAAAAAGGGTATTGTAGACAAGTTTCATTCATAGTTTATTAGAAAGTAATAAATATATAATGATTAACAACTACGTCCCAGGCATAAAATGATTACAATTTATTTTTCTTATTTTTAACATGCTATATACTCACTTTTCTACACCATTAATAAACTTCTTTACCGAAGCTATTTTTTGATGATGGTTTTCTTGAGTGCTGATTTGCAAACAAAATAAACAACAAGAAAATGCAGCCTCCAATCAATAAGACAAATCCAAATATTAGCATGATAGGACCAACTGTTCTCTGTAAATCCGCTCCCATGTATCGATTGTAATTTTCATCCGCAAAGTTTGGTCTTACTTCTGTGTATGCCAAACCTGTCAAAACAGCTCCTCCGATAAGTATAGTGAATCCAACAATAGTGACAGCTACCGTCATCCATGTAGCTGCCTTATAACTCCCCATTTGTAAGAAATTCATTTTCAGTTAGTAAGAGAGAAACAGTACAGCTTTTTCAATATGAGGATATCTGGGTAAAAATAAAATATATTATTAATCACAGAATCACTAATATTTTCTGTGTAAAGAATTTGATTTCAACAAAATTAATATTTATTGTTTTCAACATGTACAGTACTTATTCGATAAAATAAAATACCTCAATTATATATACATAATAAAAAATATATACAAATATATATTTCTATATGGCAGTGAGCATTTGTATTCTGTCACGTGAAAATTAAAGAAATATACATTTTTGATTTCAAAAAAACACTGGAATAATAGGAGCAAAATTTATTTCAGAAATTACATTGTTTATGAATGTTAATTAATTGAAAATGCAGCCTTCTGTGAGAATGAAAGATGATAAATTCAGATATGTGTGCCATTTCCACAACTGACAACACCCAGTATTAGACACCATGGAGTTAAATAAAAACCATTGGCTACATTATCGATAAATGCAGTTTATGCTGAATACAAACATTACTAGTATTGACTTGGTGTATTAGCAAGTGTTGTATTTCAGATTAGTCTTTTTTAAAATAGTGTTCGATGGGTTATCGTTATGGAGAAAGGAAAGGATAGGAAAGAATGTAATGTGGTGTGCTATGAAAAAATATAGAACATTGAACTCTCATTGTACTATTGTAATTTGATTATTGAAAAATCTAATGATAAAGAAGAAAAGGGACTTCAAAATCACTTATATAATCCCTGGGTTGTCAGTTTAGTTTTCAGTCTTACAGATATTCTTCTGTACATCAATTTCTCTGTACAGTACAGTTCCTGTAGATTACCGTAATATGGATATAACAGAGATCATCATCAGTGCCATGCAAACAATATTAATAAACAAATGATAAATTATCTCAAAATATTTAAGAACAAATCTTTTTTTCTTCAAAACTCTAAGCAAATTTTTAGATGATTTCATTTGACAAAATATGTCATGAGAAAGAAGCATCCATGAATTATCGGAACTGAAAACCAGTTCATAAGAAAAAATATAAATAATAATATTTGTAAATAATGATATTAATTAAGTTCATATATTAAAAAGGCAAGGGAATAAGTTCTGTATTGATATCACTGGCAAAATATTAAAGCAGAATGAGAGGAAATCAAGTAAGTCCATGAACATCAGAACTATTCTACTTTTCATGAACCAAGGTGACTGGTATCTTGTTAAGGAACAGTGATAATAATCTCGGCAAACAATGATTATAGATATTTTAAATAGTTAGAAATGAAGAGAAATTAAGAGACTACTGTGGACAAGACAACAGTTGAACATGAACTCACTATAACTTATTTTTAACAACGTGCCATTCGAAGTTAAAGTTTCAGGTATCGATGCAAGATTCGGTTAAACAATAGAAAATAGACTTATTGTCGCATTTTTGACGTGAATATCTTGAAGATTTTCCAGTTTTTATCCTTTGCGAAATGCAAAAATGGTTTATTATTTATGAAAAATCTTTCTAAAATTCAAAACTCTTTGGATGTTTAAATGCCTTACAATGACATTCTGCTTTTGAAACTACTAAGTATCAAATAATCGCACATATTTTCTGTCATGCAAGGACTTAAAACCTTTGATTTCTTGTTGTGGGGATTGCTAAAAGACCATTTTAGGAAAATGAATTAGAGCTTTACCTGCGTTTAAAATCGGCAATGTACTCCATGTTACTGAAACCCTTGAGAGTTTCTTTCTACTACCATTGAATACATTATAAGGCACTTTCAATATATATTTGTTGTCAATGAAGCACATGTTGAGCATATTCTATTATTGAATAGATTTTAATGATTCTGACAAATTTTACTTTTCTATAGCCCCATAACTATTCCTAGCAGTCAAAACTTGAATTATTTTTATTGCTGTATTTTTTCTCATCGTCATTATAATGTATATATCATGTTTCATCATAAACCAATAGCCATAAGGGTTAATTCCTTCTGTAGGATTCCTTTAATTATAACCTCCCTAAAAATATAAAAACACAATAGCAGCTTTTTAAAAGACCTACAATGTAAACAAGAAATGATCGGAGCATGCTTTCACTGGTGCTTCATTACATCAATTTTGGTATGATACATGGGGAAATATTGCATGCATGCTGGTAATATATATTCTTCACGATGAAGCTAATAACAGACGCTGTTATCGTGATGCTGAATGTAGAACAATGATCTATCTGAAAAGACGATATGATGCTGTTTTTGAACTTAAGTGAGTCGTTCATCATATTATTGGAGCGAAACAGCTATTCCTCGTCAAAGGCAGTTGAAACCTTAATGATTAAGTAGACAATGCCGATAACTATAAACATTGCCATATTTAGGTTCCTCTTGTAGGTTCCTTTTAATCTATACAAATAAAGCGGTACCATTAAAGCTTCTAGTTTCGCGATGATCATATTATTTGAGCTCTTTTGTCTGTGATATAGCGTTAAAGGTAACCGAAACTACGATCTCCCTACAGACTGTCTCTGCTCCAACAAGCATTTTTAAATGTTCTTGCAGAGATTATGGTTTTACTGTCTTTTAAATTACTCTATTTCTAGTTTCAGGTTTCAGTGCATGGTTATACAATACCTTAAAATTATGCTGATAACACGGCTGTTTTCTCTACTGTTATCAAAAAAGACACAGTTTAGAGCTTGCAGGGAGTTCCTTATAACTGTCACTAATCAATTGAATCCATATTGTGTTGACAGTCATGGGATCTCGACTAACGTAATATTACAAAATGATAAATAGCAATTCTAGAGATATATACTTTTGACTTGGATCAGTATCAAATACATGCTCGAATGTATTTCTCTTTCTAATTGCAAGCATATGAGTAATTTTCTTACCTAAAAGCAAGGTTCAACTGCACTTTATTTACAAACAATATGGTGTAAAATCTCTTTCCTTACTTGCATTATTAATACCCCTATGAACCCTTGTTTTGCAAGAATGTGTTAAAAAGATTTTTAACTTTATGAAAGAAATAACAGGAAAGGCTCATTTGTTACAAGTCATAAAATCATTCAATCATTTCGATAAATTCCAGAATGATTTGTAAATCAACACATTTGGGAAAGTTGGGCATGAAAAATGTAAGCACTGAACTTAGAATACATACTTTAAAAGTAATTGATGAATACTACGTAGAAAATGAGATTTATGATATCTAAAGGACTTGCTAACAAACGCATTATCTAAGATTCTGTATACATTAACACATAATACCATAACTTGAAAATAAGTTCTCAAAAACTTAACTTTGACAGGTCATTCAAAAAGCAATATATATATATATATATATATATATATATATATATGATACAAATTACACAAGAGACCAGTCATGAAAGAAGTTATTCTAAAAAGAATACCTGTAGTAGAAGACATTATTTTAATGACAAGTCACTAATATTATACAAAATTTATGTTATTTTGGATAAACAATTAAAAAAATACATAATTCATCTAAAGTTCAGTTTGAACGTATATTCCTAAGCTGATCATATACATAACTAATATAATTAGAGAATCGAGTAAATGCCAGCCCTTCCGGAATTTATTTTTCTGTAAGAGATTCTACTAATACTTTCTCATAGAAAGAATATTTTTTATTAATTTTATTAAAATGATATTTAAATGATAATATCATTTAATTACTTATTGAAATATGTACTTTGTAATATATATAAATATATCTTTCTACTTCTGAACAGATTATTGAATTTATAAAACATTTGGTTGGTTAACTATAGTTATCCAATATAAACAATTACCACATTTTTTATCCATTATAAAGAGATTGGCATGTTAATTTAAAAACACTATTATAATATTTTTTACGTATTGTATAAAATTTATAAAAAGACACATAAAGTATAAATTCTTCATTTAAGTTCTGTAACAAAAGTCTTAAAAACGAATATAATAAAATATAAAAACAATAACTTTATACAACATAAAAAAATGTTTTATAAGATTACAAAAGTATATTGTATCAGTAATATATCAAATTCACAATTAAAATAATTTTAAGAAACTTCTGTTATCATAGATTGAGAATTATATTTTATCTATACATATTAAGAAATATTACAACAAATTTTCATTAAAATTACACAAAATTATAGAAATTAATCCATACAGTTAGGGTGAGACTTTCATTTCTTAATATTCAAATAATCATATATTTTACCTTACATTAGTTCTTCCGACGAATAAGAATTTTGAGTGACGAAAAACTTTAACTTTGGATGCTCATGCAAGACAACTTTCAAATTAGTTTCTGCAACCTATTGAAATATGAAACTATTGTTGTTAGCTGTTCAATTAGAGAAAATAGCTTGTCTAAAGGTCATCTCAAAATGAGATAGTATTTTGAATTTGTGATAAAAGATTTCTCCTTCATATACTCATATGAACTTCCTTGCTTACTTATTGCATCTAAGATTTTAAAGTTCATATTTTCTATTACAAGAACAATGTGTGAAAGAGAGTACATATATATTCTAAATATAAATACGATTTATTCCATATTAAAATATTAAATACATTTTACTCTCTTTTCTTTCTCCATAGAATCTAGTAAGAAACATAAAGGTACTATATAAAATATCTGACACATTTTTATATTTATTAACTCATAAAATAGCAAAGATAAATTTATTTATCTTTATTATACTATAGTAAATATATTTATCTATTATAGTAAAGATTAACAATATTAAAGGTTTAAAGGTTAGATGGTTCAAAAAGATTTCAGATCTTGTCAATGGTCGCTCACGTTAATTCATTTGTTTTTATTTTTTTTATTTTTATTTTTTTCCCCTTTATGGATGGACAATATAACGATATTTTTTTAATTTGACATCCGAGTTAAATCAAATATCTGATAATAAGACAATAATCCAAGACTTTAGAACACTTTCTGTAAGCAATGTTCTTCAATCCTTATAGTTTTCAATCTTTATATCCTTAGGGGTAACTTCAGGTGATCTAGGTGCCTAAAAATATGGTCCAATCTATCTTTCTGTGAAATGATAATATATACGATAAAAAAAAAGATATTCAAGCTTGAAATGCAATTTGTCTAAAACTAACAATTTACATATAAGATATTATATAAAATGTTATGCAATTGGAAATCGAAAATCATTTATAGAAATTTTCACACTACAAATAAAAATACACTATCTGCTCTATAAATAAATGTCATGAATGCTTATATTTTCATGTTTTACTATTTATTAAGCATTAAAATGTGTCAGAAACTTTATATAGAAACTGTAGACATGAAATTTTAATGATTTTTCATTCTTTAATTGTGTAGTCAGTAATTTTCAACTTACTAAAATGAATTTGAAACCTACTGATAATTAAAACTGCTACACTAAGAAACTTATAGAAGAAAGAATAACTAAACTTTTAGAAATTCAATTACAGATCCTGAGAAATGATTGTTCAAAGCAGCCCCTCTAAGTAATTATAATAGCAACTTATTTGTCTGCGCATGAATGAATTCAGTAATTATATGTAATGTACAGATTTGGTTATAGTTGTCCATAGAGTTTCAATTTGATATTCAAAAATGGTTGGCGAATAATTGCTTGCCAATCTTTCAACAGTAATTGATTACACATTTTCAATAGATCACAGATCATATGTAACTGTTAAATCATAGTAACTGTGAAATATATTCTGAAATAAAGAATACCAGAACATTATTATAATATGTGGATGTGCATTGTTGTCTTCTTGGAAAGTAGTTACAAAAGTTTAGAAGATGTACCAATACCACGGGATCTAATGAAACAAAGCTAAAACGGCACCAATTTAAACAAACAGTAATAAGAATAAAAGATGATTAAACTGTGTGTGAAATGTCAACATTAATCCAGATGATGGCCCAATAGAAAAATGTCGAATGCATGCTGTCATTGTGCATTCTCCACGATGCCACTATACATCAATGACATCATAATAGGGCTGCTTGTAAAACAGAGATTAATATAAAAAGATGAGGTGGACTATTGAAATATTAGACCAATTTATGCTACTTGGTAGTGTTCGTCAAATGAGATTGGCATTTCATCTTTTAGGGATCAATCTGAAGCAGTTTTATAGTCTTAAACGAATTTATATCATTTAAATTTTTAAATAATTTGAAAAAAATTGGATCAGAAACGCTTTTATTATTGAAAAGAAATTGTTTTCTTTATAATTTCAAATTCATGAATTATATAATCTATAAGTATAAAAGGTTTCCTAGAAGACATTATACGCTTTTTACATTAATAAGCTTGAAATGTTTCTCATACCGTTTTTGTTTCCCTATATAGAAAAATAAGAGGATAATTGAAATTTGTTAATTACAGTTCACCATTTTTCCGTAATTCACTTGAGTAAAATATGCTTTAAACAAACGAAGTTGAATCTCATACGTTGCATATTATTACTAAATATCAAATATTTTCCTTTAATCCTATTAAGCAAATACTGCTGCAAAAATTAACACAAGAGGAAAATAATACATATATAAATATAATTCTCTGACACACAATTTCAAGTAATTACGGAAATCTTTGACGTGCAGACATCAATTCAAGACTTATAGTGATATTTATTTAAGAAAGCAATGTATATTATCATAAATTTAATAGTAATCTACATAATTGTAGAAATAGAGCACACAATTCCAAAATTTGAGAAAAATTAAGAAAACAGAAGTCCTAAAAGAAAAAATGAAAATATTAAAGAAACACGGTCATAAATATCTGACACAAATTATAAGTAACTGAAAAATAAAAAAAGTACATTCAATACAGAGTAAGGTGATCTCTTAAGTATAGGCAGCAAGTAACAGCAACAAATAACTCTCAATATTTAGCCAAAGATGTGATAATGACCAATTCTCACTTTTTGCCCCTTTCATTTTGAGATTCTACCTGTTTAGTAAGGTGAACAGTGCTGTGAATGGTGGTTCTCGAAAAGCAGCTGCCTACCGTGATAGTTTCATGTATTCTCAATCGAGTTAAAATGAACAGATCTGATTAGTTCTCCCTTTACTAAGCAAATACATATTTTAGCTTTGTAAAAAGTTATTGATCGCTGCAGATATAAGAGCATGAGTGTCATCACATATTGATAGGAAATTATCACCAATATTTTTCCAGAAAAGCATATGGAACAGAGCTTTAGGTAAAACGTACTCCTATCTGATACCACTCTAATTTAGTACGATTTAGGCACTTTAATCAAAATACATTTGCAATATAAAAACAGCGAAATATATACTTTATATGATTCAAGTTAATGCGATTAGCTATTAGGTTATACATGCTCTAAAGAGCGTAAATAATCTAATAGCTAATTCCATAGAAGAATTGATTTGACTTTATATCTCTAAGGGATTGACTGCATAACCTCATAAAATAATATAAAATTATTTTAAAGCGTCATATTTTACTAGCATGAATTTATTTCTAAACATCAGATTATTATAAATTACCTTATTTTAAAAAGAATTATATTACTGTTGCGAGATAAATTGTAAACATTGCGTTTCCTTAGGTCATTAAAATACCTTTAAATGGCTTATTTGTGATTTAGTATTCACTTTGTACATCTCAGTGATATTAACACTCATATTCCTCAAGAATTTGAAGACATTTTATTGTAATAAACATACTAACCCATTTATCTCAAGAATTCTGCATTTAGTGTCAAAATATCTCACTATTGTCAATACAATTTTATACAAAATAAAAATACAAAAAATATTGTGTTTTGTAAAATACATAATTAATTAGTTTCAAGCCACTATTCACGTTTTAATGATGCAATAAAGCAATATTATTTATTAACTATTGCTATTAATTTGGAAATTTCAATTTTGGAACAAACAAAATGTGAAAAAAACCGCTACTTAGAAATGTTAGTTATTGTAACGCATATTTAAGTAAGAATTTTTATAGAAAATTCAGATAAAGCAAAAGAATTATTAATAGTAATTTTTATTTGATAAATGAGATTTTTAACTAACTTTATTTTAACTTTATCTCACTGTTTCCTGAGTCTTCATTCGTCAAATTATGAATCTCTAGTGTTCTCCACCCATTAAAAAGAGAAATAATAAGTTGATTGAATCGGGAGTCAAACAAATGATTCTCCTTTTACATCACAAAATCGTAATAGCAAAATATTACTTATAAAAATGAATAAAATTTTTAGATAAATAATCAAGCGCACACACACACTTACAGAAATAAATTACTTTCATTACATACAATTCAATTTAAGTAACGTAGAAAATATTGCAGAAAATGTGTGTGTGCGTCATATTAAATACAAACATTTAATTTAAACCATTTTATTTTTTCTACATATTTTACCCTTGTAGTGCTTTAGATATATTTTTTAATAAATTATAAATAGGCTTACCAATTCAGAAGCCAAGAAATTCCTCTTTGTGCTTGTTTAGACAAAATCCGGGTTTGAGTTCATTTCGAAAGATTAACTCAAAATAATCTCATAAATTTCTTTTGAAGATACATTGCATTGTTGTTCTGAAATTATTTTACATTAGGAGCAATGATTATAACATAACAGCTAATTGTTCCTCAGTTATTATCCAGCTGTATTACTTATCAGCTTGAAATCAGAACATAAATAAGAAACAATTATCCGACATGAAATTCTCATTAAATGATTTTTACCGTCTTCAAATCATCCCAGTGGACAAATATACGCATTCAATCATATTCGGAGATTTTTTCTAAGCTCAGCAGTTTTATTTTACAAACAAACTTAACTTCATGCTTTGACTTAACAAAAATGCTTTGAAATTGTGTGATACTTACAGTCATAAATTTCTGGATTACAGTGTGACATGTTTAACGGAATTTCCCGGGTATTCTTTTATCTGTTCTTTAGAAACAGTGGAAGATTTCGTAACCCAAGTGCGATAATTTTTGTTTATATTTGAACAAAGGTAATAAAAATTTATCAACATACACATAGTTTAGCAGTCCATTTTATAATTTATTAAATTAGCTCTTATTAAGTATTACTGTCACAAATAAGTCGTTGGGTTAATTATCAAATTATAGTAATTTATTTATGCATTCAAAAATGTATTAATGATGCTCTGAAATCAATCTTAAAACGCATCTCGAGCAATTCCAAATAATTTTTAATAATTCTTTAAATTTTACAGTAAATCTTTCTGTAGACTCCGGAAATTTACGAGCCAAAAAAAAAGTTGGAAAAGAGAAAAGTTAATGTCTTGATATTAACGAAAATGTTCTTCTTCTTATAGTTTAAAAAATGTTTATTAATTTCATATGCTTAATGTCAAATATTTTTCTTGTAACTTATCTTAGAAATTATGTAAAAGAAGTAATTTTGCTTCAAGAAATGAAATAATCTGAAATGTGAATGAAAAGCATGCTGTTGACACAATGAAGTAGCTGAAACGCCAAATGTCAGCAGGATTAATGTGAATTGTGATATTTCCTAATTATTACAAAGAAATTTAATTTAAATTGTTTTACATTCTTCAATATTATTAACATTGTTTGAATCTCCAAGAAGGATTTAGAAGAGAAAAATTGGATATTTTAATCGGGTGAAACTCTCATTCATATCTCATTCAAATAATAAGAAAAGGATTAATTTGTAACAATAATCGAGTTATATCATGACTTTCAACAAATACTTCCCACTAATCGGAAACGTGATGTACTGCAAAAAATTTACATTCTAATTTTATGTCAAAGAATTTACATAATATGAATACGGTACAAATACTATACCGAATTTGTTTGACATCACGAAACAGATAGAATAACAAATGAAGGCTATTGTAAAGTATTCAAGCACGAGTAATGCCTTCTTGGAGGACTTTTCATAGGTAGTGAGTAGTAGTGGTCACGGGAATCAATGGAGAAGAAGAGAAAAATCTGAAGCACTCACACAGACAGATATATATGAAGAAAAGCAATATTTTAACTGTTGTCAATGTCTACTACTCCAAAGACTATGCTCATACCACTAGAGATTAGTGAGCCAGAAGGATTTATTCCACATGATAGATTTGTTCACTGTGTGTGTGTGATTTTTTACTCATGAAATATTGTGTAAAATCCGAAAATCTTGATAACTTCACTTAAAAATGTTTTGATTGTAGGAAAAGTCTTTACCGTAAGTGAAAATTTCAAGAAGATTAAACGGCGAGAATATATTTTAAATATCCTTGCAGAAAACAGAAACACGGTATTCATCACCTGTTGTTCAACAGTGGCTGGACATTAAGCTCCGAATACCAATCCTACCAGTAGGTCAGATGAGCCCAAAGAACTTGTTTCAAATAATACATGATTTTTTTTTTTTTTTTTTTTTTTTTTTTTTTACTCAATGAGCAACTTTTTTACTTCAAAAATCTTTCATTAATATATCAAGAATCTTAATTTAACAATTTAACACCGAATTTATCGGGCATGAATGTACTTTCTCTCTTTCTCTCTCTTTCTTGTCTTTGTCCTTTCTTTGTGTGTGTATAAATGGTTGCCTACCCTATAAACGGGTACCTATGGCATGTGTGTACTGAGGAAGTCGGACTCCATACCAAATATGGTTCAGTTGGAAAAGTGGAGCAGCGCACCCCATATTGCCAGCCTGGCTGGCACACGACAACAACAACAATAAGAAATTACTGTTATTTGAGTTCTAACTTAGAATCTCTTTGTATTAAGGGTGTACCTTGCAAAAACTGCAATACTGCCCGTCGTATTAAAGTCACTATATTGAGAAAAATAACATTTGAAATGTAATAAAAGCTGTGGTATCTCATAGGATGTTACATAAACTAGTTAAGTGAAGTTTTGATGAAATTTAAAGAAAATAATATAATTTATGATATTAAAAGTAAGCGATTCAAGACACAATATTAAATAAAATAGTAATAGGAGAGCTAATAAAATAAATAATTTGTAAAAAATTAAGAATGAGTTTTCAACAAATTATTAGGTTTGAAGACAAAAATGTTTGGTTAAGAAATTAGAAGATTTTTGATGAAAAGCAATACTTAAAAAGTGGTATAAAAGGTAAAAATATAAATAACGTAATAGGAAAACAATACAAATTAGTTTCTGATCAAAAAGTGAGAATCAACCTTCTGAACGAAGCAGCAGGTACAAAGTTGTCAGAAGTGATTACAGATTGAGAAATAAAATTGAAAACTATGAGAGTTCACTAAAATGCAGTCGTATCAAACCCTGAGTGAGAGCAAATAATTGTTAAAAAAATTTTTTAAAAAAAATTCAATATTTCGCTTTACTAGAGATAAGAACCCGGTCTTTCTCAATGAGGTCACAATGCTTTTACCTTTAAGCTATTGAAACATGGACAGGAGCATCAAAAGATAGATTCCAAGAAGCAGTAATGCATTCAATATTAAAATTAGATTTGGTGAAGATTTAAGCACTTTGCAGGTCTTGTAGGAAAATTATTAGGGATATTTAAAATATTTCGAGGTTTTTTTAGAACATGGATTTGCCCAGTCGTAGGTAGGAATGGATTAAAATACAGTATTCAGAATCTGAAATAAATTGAAATCAAATTTAGTTGCAAATTTAGTAAAAGTAGGAATGCTTAAATATTGTGAATGACTTCGTTTCGGACGAACCATGGAGCTCTAATAATTAAACATTAAATTTTACTTTAAAAGGTCTGAATTACTTGCTGTTTTCTTGAAGTAACTTGGTACCAAACTAGCCGTAAGTTAGAATAGATCTATAATCTAAGTGTACACTAGCTCTTTTTGCTTGTTATTTAACAATCAATTATTTAAGCCAATTTAAATTAAAGGAAAGAACTGGGAGTTTTAGCCTTTTTTATCATCATTATCAACATCGATATAGGTAGTAAATCTGAGAATTATATCTAATGTGATGCTTAATTATTTAACCTTTGAATCTCAACAAATTGGTTTAAAGAATTAGTTACTCACAAATTATTTATAGAAATATTTAACAATTGGCTTAAAAAACAAGTTATTTTTAAATTAGTTATCGGAATATTTAACAAAACGAAGCATGTTATAATAATTAATTTAAGATTGCATATTACAGAATGCGGTCAAGACTGAATTAGATGATGCACAGAGAAAGAAATTAGTGAAGTGTATGTGAAAAAGTGCGAGAGATTATGTTTCGTGTATTGTTCCCATCAGTTACTGATTCACTAAATTTGAGGAATAATAAAAATGTAGTTGAGATTAGCACACATCGCACACTCCTTCCACAGTGTTTCAATCGCAATGTTGTTTGGAAACTACATCATCCTTCCAATTCTTGTTTTTGTCTCTTTAATCACTGGAATGTCAAGAAATTCAGATCACACACTCACAGTTTTTAAGCGTACGAAAGATTTCAGGGATTCACTTTCAAGCAATGATGGTTTCACACTATCGATGAAAATAGTTGATTTCCTGCCATGAAAGTCAATATAGAAAGTTTTTTATTCGTTGAAACACCTTAAAATGAAGAGTTTGTAAGAGATTCCTCACTGTATCATTTCTGACAAAAACAAGTCTTCAATCATTTAATGCATGAACAAATGCAGTTTTTTTTTTTTTGTGAATGGTATAAAGATGGCGTTGGTCTCAATAATATGAAATAAGTCTTAAAATCTTCGACATGCTGGAGTGGTAATGTTTCCAGTGGAATGAAATCAAAAAATTCATCAAGTACATGGAGGCTTGTCCTACAGATGAGTTCTGCCGATGATGAGAGTAACTTAAAGGCCCTAAGGCTGGCCTCCTTTAAGGGGTGATGCAATTCCTGTATCATTCCATTGCTTTGACTGTGATATTGGAAGGAACAAATTCTTTGAATACCCAGGAATTGTGATAGGGCACTGAAGACTTGTCTCTCAAATTGATGGTAGTTATTTTTGAAGATGAGAAAAGGTTGACAATGCACTTGTCGAAGAATGTTCTCAACTACTATATCCGTCAAGCGTACTGCTTCCACCCATCTAGTAAATCTGGCAGTCATTGTTAAGCAGTAAGAAAATCCTCTTGAGGGCGCCAATGGCTAAGAAGATCAAGATAAATATGGTCATATCGTTTAGTTTAGATTTGGAAAGGAGAAAGATATCTTTTGCCTATCAGTTTTTTACTTTTAGCAAAGAATACATTGACTAGTCCAAATGGTGCAATCTTTATTTAAGTTAGGCCAGAAAAATTCAGTTGAGATTCAGCACAACATAAGTTTTCCCGTCCTTATAACATTTAATTATACTACATTCGAGATTCTTATGTTTGAGATGTTTTGCATTATCAATTCTAAGTAATTTTTTATCCGTATATGTTCCTGAGAAACATTTTTTCGTACATGAAATCATTATCAAGAAATCAATTTAAGTCATGAAGAATCAAACATTAACATAATTTTTATAAAAATCAACTGAAGGAAACAATCAATTGATATTTTATTAATTAAGACTCAATACTTAATCACATTGAATCGTTATATAAAAATAAAGCTCTAATCTCTTTTAGTTTTGTATTACATTTTAAAAGCATATTCACATCTAAATCACACTAAATCAAAGTGGTTTATGAAACCATTTGAATTAATCCAGCCTGCTTCAATAAATACTGTAATGAATCCTTCAGCAGGATCGCTTTTTAGTTGTTATACTCTTCAGGCGCCAAACTCAATAATGTGAAATGTTTCTGCTACTAGTTTTTACTTGAGCTTAATGTTATCATTTATTGTGCGCATAAAATCTTGCCTCTACTTAATTCCTATAAATCTATAATTAACTATTCTGAACTCCTTATACTACATTGCAGTTAATTAATTTTAAAGTTGATAATTTACAGTCAATGCTAGTTTCGCTATCCGCAAATCACGAGGAAATTATTATTTGTATTATTTTGTAATATAATTGTTTGTAAACTAATTTTTTTTATGCAATATAGTAAGATACAGTAATAACAAGTTGTGTCGTAAAGTGTCTCATTTTACATGAACAAAGTCAAGAATTTCAGAAAAATGAAAAACTTGGGTAAAATACTATTTTTATTTTAAACTTATGTTAGAAAATTATATGTTACTTTATTATATTATTTTGTATATTGCTGCATTTAGTATAATGTACCTTTTCAAAAAAAGTAAACATGAAATATTTTAAATACTTCGGTAATCGCAATTTGTATCTACATGCTTATCAAGTTAGACAAAATTTGAGGTTTTTACTATTTTGAATAGTTAAATCTACTAATTTTAGACTATCAAAAAATATTTTATTGTATCCAGTGACTCAATTGTACCTGAGGCAAAAATGCTTATTATGTAAATGTACTGTCCTATTTCCATTTCTAAAAATATTAACGTACCAAAATTATAATTCTCACTGGTGACAGTATAAGTATCTTTCCAGGCAAGCCATCTACCATATGCAGCTGATTAACTCGATTTAAAATTATACGTAGGTCTTTATCACTACAGGCGATCACCACGACATTCCCCACGTACGGTTTTATCATATTTAATAATTTTAATTTTCCTCTATTTGATAGATTATTACCATCTATTGATTATTATGATTTCTTTATCAATTTCATATAAATTATTTAAACGGTTATTGTATTTATATATTTTTTATATAATTATTTCTGTATTTTAAATATAATACTTTAAATTATTATTTATTTAATTAAAATTCACCTATCAATTCCATAGTAATTATTTATCAATTCATATGTGATATTATTTATTCTTTTATTCATGTAACGTATTTAATATTTTACACTGTCTACCAATAAATATTTGAACACCTGTGATAGGAAAGAAAATTTAACTTTATTCAAAATGAACAGTTAAGAGAGCCTCCACGAGAGGCAATTACAGCGTGAACCCTCTGTCTCATATTTTCCACAAGTCATTGTATTACAGCTAGTGATATTGTCTTCCACTTGGCTTGGAGTATACATACAAGTTCCTTCACCGATTTTGGACGGGTAGTGCACCCCTTAATTTGGTGATCCAACTCGTCCCAGACGTTCTCGACACAGTTCATGTCTGGGCTCTGGGCAGGCCAGTCCATTCGATGAACTCCATTGGCACCATATCAATTCTTGGTTAACCTCGAAACAGGACAACTGCCATTGTCGTCCTGAAAATAACAGGGATCCAACCCGTAAAACTGCCACAACGTAGGAAGCACATTGTCATCCAAAATGGTGCAGTAGGCATCGAAGTTGAGCTTACCATGAATGGGGACCAAGGGTCCCAGTCCATACCAGGAGAAACACTCCTAGACCATAATTCCACCTCCGCCAAACTTGAGTATTGGCACAGTGCATTCTGGCAGGAAATGTTCTCCAGGCAGACACCAGACCTAGACTCTGCCATCCTAACAGTAAAGGGTGAACCTTGATTCGTCGCTCCAAAGAACCCATTCCAATTTCGAAGTGCTTTCCACCACATTAACTGAGCAGCGTGATTGGACTTTGTAATCAAAGGTTTATGGACAGCAGCACAACCATGAAAACCAAGCAGGTGTGCTTCCTTACGGATGGTATTTATTGAAACAATACTCTCGGATACCTGTTGAAACTCTTCGCGGATGAGGGCAATCGGTTGTGTGCGGTTCTTTTGAATTTCTCTGGACAGCACTCGTCGGTCTCTATCTCCCAGTTTCGTTTTTCTGCCGACTCGGGCCACATTCCGATAGTCACAGCTCACCTTCCACTTCTTAATCACATAGGCCACTGTCGATTTTTGATACTTCAGATAGCTAGATATGTCCCTTAAAGATCGGTCACATTTGTGATATGTGATACCCGATAACTATACCTTCCTCGAAATCAGAGAGCTCCGAACTGCTCGGCATCTTGTATGCGACTAATGCCGATGCTGTTTCCTACACGGTATATACGGGTGGAGTCCGTGGCTTTCCTCTGCACCGCTGATATCGTCATTTGCATAAGTGTTCAAATATTCATTGGTAGACAATGTACAATAACTCATATTGTATTAATATAATATTGTCTATTTTTATTCTTATATATAATATATTTAAATTTATATAATTATTTCTGTATTTTTAATTTAAATATTAGTAAATTTTAAAATTTCTAGTTATTTAATTAAAAAGTATTCATCAATTTCATATTTTGATACAGTAAGTGCTTAAATTTATTGTATTTATTATATAAATACAATAAATTTATGTATAATCACTCATTGTATATATATGATATTATTTATTTAATTATTTCTATACTTTTAATTTAAATATTATTTAAGTCTTTAAATTTTTTTATCTCTATTTCTTATTGACACGCATCCTTTACTTGAGAAAGTGAATGATATCTGTCATGAACGAGAAAACTATTAGATGTCTGATTAATATAAATAAAATCTAAATGCAGTATATATTTGTGTTATTTTTGTTTTCAATGTGATGCGAATCAACACAGTTTTTGTTAAATTTACATAATACCTGCAAAATCGATATGGAAATTTAAAAAATTAAATTAAATTAAAGAAGTTATTTGTCAGTGCAAAAAATATGATGCACATCTGAAACATTTTTCTAAATAACAGGAAGATAGAATATAAAAAAATACAAAAATACTTCTGCAGTCTTTACATTAACCATAATTATAAGAATATTTTGTGTGCACTAATAATGCTAAAAATAAAAACTTGTGAAGGTTAATCTTGCAATATTTTGCAAGTTTTTATGATATACTAAGCAAGTGAACTATAAAAGAAAAAGCTAACTAAGTTCACACATTTTCTTAGAATTTGGAGGTAATTACCTTTCTCACACATTTGAATTCCAGCAAAACTGTTCTCTATACTCGATATTTCAGTGCTATTAAAAAAAATTCTCCCTTTCTTTCATTGGAGATCAGTTTTCTGTTGATCACAAGCATTTTAGACTCCACTTAAAAATGCCTAATCACTTTGGTAATATGTAACATGAATGATCATAAATACGTCAGAATTAATTTTAAATTATTGACACACAACTAGTACTTGTTGTTGAAATTGTCAGGATAATATGAAGTGTGACTTTCATAGTTGGAACTTCAACTTACTAGATTATTCAGGTAAAAATCTTAAGTATAGTTCAAGGTTTAATTTCTCTTTAAAATAAAATTATGTATTTATATATGTATATACCGGGTGATCCAAAAGTCCGGACGAAATTTAAAAGTGAATAATTCGGAAACGAATCGCGTTACTAAGATGCTGTTTGCACCAAACGGATGGGGAAAGAAAACCGCGTTTTCGGTGGCAAAAAAAATAGTTTTATTGACCGCCTAAAAAACCGTGTAAAAAATAGTTTTTTTGGCTACTGACAGATAGCGCTGTAGAATTACTGATGTATGATTATGTAAATCAACAAACCATATAAAAAGAAGCAACTGCAGCTGATCATGGTTGTCAAAGCTCATATGCATCGAAATGCTGTCCATAGTTGAGAAAACCCTCTTAGTTAGTTAAATTGTATTATAAGAATTCGGAAAGTGTCATTGCAGCATTGCGAGAATATCGCTGTATGAAAGGTATGTGAGATAGCAAAGGACCAATAACGACTTCTGAATTGAACAAAATGATGAAGAAATTTGAAGTTACAGGTTCTTTGCGTCACGATTAAAAAGTGGACGCTCATCAACAGCCGCTGCTGTTGCCATGACAGTGGAACAAACTGTGTTATTCATGTCGACCTGTTCTGCGTATGGGCAATTCTCAAGATGTTTCGGGGCAGATAGGAGTGTTGTACGGACGAGTTTGAGGAATACTGCGAATAACTCTGAAATGGTATCCCTACAAGTTGTAACATAACCAAGAACTGAAACTCCCTGACCTTGAATCTCACCGAGATTTTGCTAATTTGGTATTCACTAAGATGGACGATCATCACGACTGATTTCACACTGTTCTTTGGACAGATGAACCACATTTCACACTCTCTGGTACTGTTAACAAACGCAACTGTCTAGTGTGGATCACAGAAAATTCACATGCATTTGTTGAGGTACCCTTGCAACAGCCTAAAATGATAGTCTGGTATGGCTTCACTGCTGATATCATAATTGTTTCATTCTTTTTCGAGGAGGTCATACATACGGGTTTCAAAACACTGTCACTGGTCAACGAAATCAACACTGTTACAGAACAAAATTATTCCTGAATAGCAACCCAGACAGACACTTCAAACAGTCACCTTTATGTAAGATGGAGCACCAACTTATACTGCTCTACCTGTACAATGCCTGCTACGCTCAACATTTGGGGAGGATCCCATTATCAGTCACAACTTTAATCACGCATGGCCTCCAAGATTTCCAGATCTGACACCTTGTCACTTTTGGCTGCGGGTATTCTTGAAGTCAAAAGTATGCCAAGACCAACCGGCATCACTAGCAGCACTGAATGATACCGTCAGCCAAAATGTGCTTTCGATAACGCATGAAATGCTACTAAATGCTGTGGACGGTGTGATGACTCGTCTCCCAGTTATACTTCTGAATGATGGACAGCTCATTGAATATTTACTGTTGTACTAATTATTTGTAATTAAGCTGACTTGTAAGTTATCAACATTTTCCCAATTGTAAATCGTTTTTTAGTGAAATAAAACAATATAACGCCATCTATTGGTCTCGAAAAAACTATTATTTTATTCGTTGCCACACAAAACTCGGTTACCTTCCATTTGGTGCAAACCGTATCTTTTAACTCAATTCGTTTTAGAATTATTCACTTTTAAAGAGCGTTCTAACTTTTGAATCAACCGGTATTTAATTTATTAATACTCTGTAAATTTATAATATTTTTAGCTTTTCCAAAACTTAATCTCTAAATAATGAAAATTTTTAACTATATTTTACACTACATAAAATATTGTAAAGGATAATCAAATATATAATGAATTTCATATTAATCACAAAATATTTTATGGAAATATTCACCTTTTGATTAAACATTAAGATATTTTTCAGTAGAATTTTCATAATTTATTGTATCTTAAAATATATGTTAAATATTTTTTTTTGTTTCTAATGGCGGGAATTCTTGAGCAAATATAGTACATTAGCCGCAACAAAACCAGAAACTGCTACTCATTTTATCGTCACCCGGAGGGCACCTGTGAACAAAGTCACAGAGGTACGAGTAGCATCGTCCACGTTACACCACCACAAACCTATTTATAGGACGGACCACACTCATCCCTCATCTGAGGAAATGACAAGAAACACAGAGAGTAAAAGAGAAAGTACATTGATCACTGAGCCGGAATTCAAACCCAGGTCCTCCCCATCCGTAATCAGTTACGCTAACCACTAGACAGGTTGGGCGGCATATATGTTAAATATATCTTGTTAAAATTACTAAAAGATAAATTTTTCTTAACTTAGAAAAATTATACAAAATTCATATTTTGCTATTACGTTCTGTAGTGGTAGTTACTTAAAGAAAAAATAGCTAATAATATTATTCAGAATGAACATTCGGCAACAGAAAAACCAGATAGCTAGGTTTGGCAAATAAGAAAGATGGATCTAGGGCTGGATAGGTTTCTAGCCTTTCGGCCATTTACCTTCTATTCCTAAAAGAATAATCTAAGACAATGGTAGTTAAATTGTTATTGCTTAAAGATGAGATTTGCATAAGAAATAGAAGAAAGTGCTCCCAATGAGGCAGTACTCTGCATGGCAAGTAAGATAAGGGGATATGCTATGTTTGCATGAAGAAATTATTGAGATATCATGTTCAAAATGACAGTGAAGAAAACGACCTTAAAAATTTATACAAATATATGAAAGATATCAAAGAATCTTGAATAATTATGTATTTACAATAATAAAAGTACTACATGAATAAGTTGTGAAAATAAAATTATCTTGACTAAAAAAAACAATATTTACAAGAAAAATATCAAAACATATAATTGTTAGAAAGACTAAGATATCTTGAGTAATATATTATTTACAACATGACAATTGCAGGAGAATCATAGCAATAGACAGAGTGTGAATATATATATATATATATATATATATATATATATATATATATTAGGTTGGGGAAAAAGTAATCCATTATTTTTACGTGAACTTTATGTAACTTCATTCGGATTCGCTTTGTAAAAAGATTTAAATTAGTTTTTCTGTAGATTTTTAGGTCTTGCGCGACACTACGATTGCTGACATTCGGTCAACTTCAATAATTTTTGATATTTTGTAGACATTGTCGACGATATTGTATCCATGCGAGGTGCATCTTTAACATCAAAAAAACCCGAACGGAATCGACGAAACCAAAATTTTACTTAACTGGTTATTACAGTATTATATAGGACGATAAATACCTTTCACAATTTTAGACACCCGGCTTCATTTTCGCCATTATAAATGAAAAACTAAAATGTATCGAATTTTCTGTTTGTTGTCTTCCATTTTTAAAATTTTGTACTCATAACTCAATTAATCAAACAAAAACCGCAAGAGAGTATTTTAGTGTCAAATGTCACCTTTCCAACGAGCATACATCTGAAATTGTTCGATAGATACCTCACGAGATATCGATCATTACAGATGTCTACCGAAAAAATAATGGACTACTTTTTCCCCAAACTAATATACATATATTTAAATACATTAATAAAATAAGCAATTTTAAACATAGAAAAAACAAGTAATTTAAAGGACAACATGTACAAATCATTTAATATAAATAATAAAGAGATATTTATGAAAAGGAAGTTATTAACAGTTAATTAAGTGATTAAAGTCAAGATATTTTTTTTTGTATTTACATCTCGGGTGGTGGGTGGGGTTGTTAGTGAGAGGCTTTATCCTGAGAACTGACCTCGGCCTATGAAAATTTTGAGTTTCGAATGGGCTATAATTTTCAATTTTGCTGATTTCCGAATTGTTAATTTTGGGTAGGTTATCTTAAAATCTAATGGAGAGATATTTACTGTATCTTTCGAGCGACAATATACCTAGGTTTTCCCTAATTAGGGAATTCCTAAAGTAATATTCCGCCCGAGAGATCATTCATAAAATTTTATTTTGTTGCGCCTCAAGGATTTTAAAATTTGTAATGGCAGCTTAACCCCAGATTGGTACAGCATAAGTGATTATTGGGCTGAGATATGCTTTATAAATAATAATTTTGTTAAGCAGGAAGAGTTTAGAATTTAGAGTAATTAGTGGGTATAGCAGAGTTTTGACCGTGATAAATTTAGTCTTTGTTTTTTGGATATGTTGTTTCCAAGTTTGTCTTCTGTCTATTGTTAGGCCGAGGTAGTCCACCTTATTTTTCCATGGTAAATCCACTCCACCTAACATGATTTTTTTTGCGGGGGGGGGGGTAGTCAACTTCCTCGTGAAGAAAACAGCTTGCGTTTTTGTGACTTCAAACACTCCTCTATGGCCACAAGATGTTAAGATAAATTTTTATGAATATTACTCAGTTGTTGGGAACTGGTGGATAGAATAGCAGTATCATCTGCAAACAGGCAAAGCATATTTTTTTGATGTTTGGGGATATTATTAATGAATATGTTGATTAGAAAAGGACCCAGC
>JAPDSC010104852.1:61584-91913 GCA_026290005.1 Latrodectus geometricus | reverse complement strand
GGGGGGGAGTACATAATTGGAAGTATTCAGTAATTTCATGATTAACCCTGTGTTCTTGAGCTGGGATAGGTAAGTTGTTGGTTCAAATTGCTTCTCGAGAGATTCAGTGAGGCACTCAGCTTTTTCCTTGTTTGACGTGATTAATTTGTTGTTGTCCAAAAGTGGGGGAATCGGTTCAAACTTCTTTTTTTATTGTTCACGGCTCTCCAAAAGGACCCATCTTCCAGGTTTAGGTTAGTAATGAAATTGTTCCAAGAATTTTGGTGATGTTCAGTAATTTTATCTTTAATTATTCTTTTAAGGGAGTTAATTCGGTTTTTAATTAATGGGGATCTATGGCGGTTGTACTGCTTTCTTCATTTCTTTCTTTCTTTGATCAGACTTAAAATAGGGGTTGGGAGGGTTTCGGAAATATTACAGGCTTTACTAAATTTACTATTTGTTAATGCATTTTTAATAATTTCAGTGAGGTCATTGACTTTAAATTCGAGTTGATTAGCGTTGGTAAAAATTTTAAAGGAAAAATTTGGAATAGAGCTATTAATTTCGATTTGGCAAATAAATGGCATAGCTGGATTAGTAGGTTTGATAGGAATGAATTAATAATCTTTTTCATTTTTTAAAGTATAAGATAAAATGACAACCAAGATATTTATGAAAAAATATTGTAAATATATCTCATTGTATTAGAACTTGAATATATAATAATGAAAATATATACCAAAAAACATATGAAAATATTTTTTAATGTTGAAAAATCTTTACATAATTTTAATTAAAAAAATGCATTTTATTCACCTATTAAATTATTATAATTTTATCAAAGAGTTTTCTGGAATGGTAAACAATCTTTGCTTTTTTCTCAGCAAAGTCTTTCTAATAAGAAATTTTTTAGAAATATATTGTATCAAAGAAATCTAAAAACTGTGACTTATTCTAATTTTAATCTTGAGTAAGTTTATCAATTTTAAAATTAAATTTATTTTACTTTTTCTATTATCAAATGACAAATGGCATTTAAATTAATTACATTGTTAAAATACTATTTAATTCAATACCTTTTCTGATTTAACATAAGAATAAAACAAGAGGAGCTTGTACATTTTTTATGAAAAAAAAATTTTGGATTTGATATGAACTCATTTCCCATATTTTCTAATAAAATATTATTAACTCCCCTCAGTATGTGATTATTTAAAAAATTATCGATATTATGAGTAGTTTAACTGTAGCCGTGATAAGCGGACAAAAACAAAACACCAATAATAACTTGAATTGGCGGGAAAGTAGTGTTTGTATTGAGAGATTTATTCACAAAAGCGGAATTACTTTATTTAATTCTTTCTTTTATTAACCATTTTACCTGTGACTATTTTCTAATGAATAAGAATTAATCTCTGTGAAGGTGAGTTTTTTGTTTATTTATATTATTTGAGGAATAATTAATTTTTTTATATTATTTACTGAGTGCACAAGTGTTATGTTATTTTTCTATTTTAACAAGAAATAAAAAATTACTTTGAATAACATTTTTTTAGTAAATTATTATAAGGCCTTAAAAATATTTTTATGCTTTGTAAAAAAAAAAAAAAAAAAAAAAAAGATTTATTTAATTGGTATTTACTGAGAGGAGAGAATATCAATTTATTGATTTCCTATTACAAATTCTTGTTTCCATGTTAATAATTTTTTCAGTCTATAAAAGTTCTTAGGATGTTGTATTTTCTCAAATTAGATATCTATTTATTTCTCAAATTAGATATCGATTTTATTTATCTGATGTTCTAAACTATGTTAAAACTACTTCAAAATATAATTATTCTTGAAATTTCTGTATCAATTTCTAAACCTAAAAAAAATTAGATAATTATTGTTGTAATTTTTATTTCCTAAAACAAATATGAAAAAAACTACAACAATTGAATTATGTATTAAAATAATTTAATCAGTGCTTTTATAAACTCCTTAACAGTGTAGAAAATAATACCTTGATTATTAGAATACTAAAAACATAATCAATATAGTTTCTTAAATTAACTTCTGCTTTATATTCTATCATACAGTAAATGAATTTAAATGCCTTAGCTATGTAAAAGAAAATTTATTTTATCATAATGAATGAATTTTTCAAATGTAGTTCTAACTATACTGTTACATAAAGTGGGCTTCAGTTACATGTAAAATAAATTATTTTTTGGAAATAAACTTGATTTACAATAAAATATTAAGGTGATCTGTTTGATAGCACACTTTAAAAGTATATCCTATTAATTCATATCACAGGTGTTATGTAGGAAGAAACAGAAAATTTTGTGCAAGAATTTATTGAAAAGTAGCACCAAAATAGTAAATTTTTTATTAAAGCATTTTGCCTAGAGATTGGGAAGGCACTAAAATTTCAGTTTACTGTAGCAAATATAAATAACACTGTTATCACCTTCTCACAGTGAATCAAAATGAAACAAAAACAATTCCTATGATTCATTAATAAATCTTGTTCTGTATACATCTTATAGTTAAACTAAACTAAATTCTGTGGCACAACATCCCATTAGGGGCCAAGGCCAACAGTGCCCATATCTGTTTTCTTGACTGAGTGTTCTGGGGTCCGAAGCATATACACCGATTAAATGGTCAGCCTAAATCAAAATAACCAGTGTATTTCTCATATACTCCATAATCAATTTTATTGACCCACTGAAGGAATGGAATGCTCTAGTTTAACTATCAGGTATAAAAAATTTATTATAAAAAAGGTATAAAAAAAATCATTAAAAATTTTTTTGTTTACTTTTTTAAATAATTATTTTTTACCTAAAATAAGATTTTTTTCTTTCAACTTATTTTTTATTATTTACCATTGTTTGCATTTTTATAATATACGAAGTGCTAACTTAAAATTTTTGAACAATAACTTGTTCCCGCCTACCCTGTCGTGGTCAACGTGCCCGACTACAGATGAAGAGATCGTATCTTCAAATCCTAGTTTAAGCATGGATGTACTTCCTCTTTCTCTCTTCTTTGTCCTTTCCTTGTGTAAATGGATTGTGAGTGGTTGCTTATCTTATAAACGGTCACCTATAGTATGTGTGTACTGAGAAAGTCAAACTCCACACCAAATTACAGTTAAACTGCAAAAGTGCAGCAGTGCACCCCCATATTGCCAGTCTAGCTGGCATAAAACAACAACAAAAGCTTTGTTAAATATCTTTTGCATAGTTATAGGTCAGAATAGCTAAAAGTAGTTGTGAAAGAGACTGAAACAATATATTTAAATATATTAAAAAATTTCTTTATTAATCATCATGTTAAGTAATAGGAAATACTGTCCAAAGTCTGATTTTATGGGTAAATGGATAGCAAATACCTTTCATGGAAAAATGCCATTGTGAAAACTAAAATTTTTCTTTGATTGTCTGGTGAATAAGAATAAAAAATAACTTTGAAAATAAAAAAAGGTCAGTATTCTTACAAAGTGTACAAAATTAATAAATTGAATTAAGCAGTCATATCAGTGTAGATTCTATTTCTAATCCTTTTGTAAAACATCTCAGATTTTTAAATCAAGTAAAATAAAAGCTAAAAAAATTCTTTTGGTTATTGCTAGAGGTGGCCTGGTTGGTAAGGGGTTTCGTTCTCCTTATCAGAAGATAGTGAATTCAAATCCCGACCTGACCATAGATGCATCGTGTAATGGTGTCTGAGGCATGTTAAATATGTTTTGGTGGCAATATCCTCCATATGAAATGATACCTCTATGGTGGTAAACAAGCCTGGGATGTTCTGCTTACTTCTTTTTGAATTACGAAGACCCATCCAGTTTTGGGGCAAAGATGGCTCACCCGCTAGATGCCACGCTATAAGTTGCAATCACACCTAGTAGCAACTGGTCATTCGAAATAAAAAAGTTTGTTGTTAAAGTTTAACTCTTCACTGTAATTTCTGGTGAGATAAAATTTTGATGGCTTAAAAGATATTCTAAAGGCCTGAAAAAAATTATCATTAACCAACAAAATCAAAAAAAAAAAAAAAAATTCTGATTTATCTTGTCTTTGTAATTTGGAAACTATTACTTATATCTTTTCTGTATTAGAATATTTTTGTAGACAATATTAGTTTTTTTCATAAAAGTAGTAAACAATTTATAAATTAAAGCCTAAACTTAAAAAAGTAATTAGGAAAGGCGCATTGTGTTTTTCATTGGAATGCCTTTATAATGTTTTTCTATGTTTATCTGTAAAAATGTTACCATATTTTCCGGTATATAATCCGTGGCTTATATGTTATAAATAGTTCCGAATTTTATCATGCATGTTGTATGCCACTGTGGATATTCAGATAAAAAAAATATTCTACATTATAAAAGCTTACAAAAAGTTTTGAAAATAATACCATTTATGTTGCATAAAATAAATGATAGGTGGCACCACAACAGTGGCTGACTGACTTATTTTAGCTATAATCATTTGTCCAGTTATGTTCAAGAACAATTCACTTTCTCAGAAAGATATTCTCTAATGGCATTTTGTATTTAAGCTTGATGTGAGCTGTTTGTTTCTGAATAATTAGGAAAGTACATTAACTATATTTTATTTATCAAAAAAATTTATTTTTTAAGGAAAACAAAATTCCTTATCATGTTCTTATGCTATATTTTCCTTTTTTGGGTTTATATTTATTACTGTCTCATCTTTTTGGAAGCATAATTGTAATTGTATACTTGTCTGATTAATTATTTCTGTTATTTAAATTTTGAAAGCAAGAAATGCATTTTAAGTGTAACTGCTTTAATTTTTCAAATTACTAAAATGATTTCTAATTAAATCAAGAAAATATTGAGAAGCAAAGACTTACTAACTGCAAAGAGGAGAAAGCTGGGTATTTCCCCATTTTATTTTTAGACATAAACATTAAATACAGCAATTAAAATTTTATAATTTAATTTTTAGTTCATCCACTAGTGGTTATATTCATCAACCATAGTTAACTCATGTGTTGGTTTTAACCCTCAGCCGATGTCATCAAACCTTATTCACCAATGCCAAAAGAAAGAGTTATCTTCTAATATTTTGCCCCAAGTTAAGCCTCGAATTTCAGAAGGTTAAACCTAAGTTTCCTTGTTAATAAACAGCAGGTGTTGTGAGTGAAGTTTGATTCTGCATCGCTGGATTAACATCTAGGTTTTTCTGTGAACTATCATTTAAATAATGACAAATATGGCTGCCTAATTATAAGTAAATACATGAATAGCTAATGTATTTGTTATTTATAAAATATATCAATAAATTTATCTAGTTTATAAATTGAACTGCACAAGTTGCATATCTCTGATTCCTGATTAAATTTTTGCTCATCATTAAATAAACTAAGTTTTCAAATTGAAATGTAAAATGCTGTATTTCTACAGTTAACCTCAATAATTTTCATTTTAAAAATATCTGGCCTAATTGAAATAAGTGTTAAATTCATACATGCTATTGGTAAATATTGAAAACAAAATTTTATTCTTATTTGAATTAATCTCTACATAAATTTACTTCCTAACTAAATATACACCTTAATTATTGCCCTTATTTTAATATACAATAAATGCAATGCATGTATTAATTAAAATTTACAGTCTTTTTTTTTTTTTCATTACAAAACAGTAAATTCACAAAAGTATTAAACTTTTAATTTTACTATGTGAATCAATAATGTAACAATAATTAATGTATTACTAATTTATAAAGAATATTCTGTATCTTGGTTAATGTTTTTAGTAATAAGGTTTTGATAAATTATTACTTAAAATTACATATTTTGGAAAATAAAATACTCGGATAATTACAAAAAAAAAAAAAAAAATTCTTTGGGCATTTCACGATTTTCAGGTATTGAAAATTATTTTGCAGAAATATTGTTTTTTAATCTATGATTATGAAAATAAATTTTAAATTAATGACTTTTATTACTGTTTTGTTATTTTGATGAACATATTCTATTTGTATTTCTCTTTTTAACAAATCAGAAACTCTACAACTAGACATTTTCATATGTGAAAAGTTATCATAAATCTTATTTTATTGAAAGGTAAATATTATTCTCATTAATATTATTTAATTTAGTATTTAATAATATATGAGTGATGTCTTTTCTTTCCCAAATCAAAATTTTATTACAATAATTTTCTTATATATTTAGCATCTATCTCATATATTCAGTAAGAAATCAGGAAAAATTGACATAAGATGTGTTTCATTACAAAATGTTGAAGTGTTCTGTCCTGAATGATATTTTTACATATATATATTGTATAAACTTATTAAGTTTTGTGGGTGCTTGTATATTTTCTCATTGACCATTTCTATTAGGAAAAATGTCATTAAACTTTTGATTTAATGTTGCAATTTAGTGACCTTACCAACCTATTTCTCATAAACATCAAATTAAATGTATCAAAGATTTATGGTATTACAGTTAAGATATTTGGTAATAAATTTTTGTTGTGAAATAATTGATGGATTAATTTGTTATTTTGTTTTACATTTGTTATTTTGCTATTTCTATGATTGCAGTGTTTTAGTATAATTTCTTCATATAAAGTTATGATTTATATACAAATCCAAGTACCATATATTTAGATGTTAAATGAAGTTGAAATTTTATTGCCAAAACTTTTCTTTATAATTTGGATGTTAGTTGTTTTATGAAACTAAATATTGATCATGATAGTGTATATTTTTCTTTAAAAATGCTTTTTGAGGTTAATTGTAGAAGAGCTTAAATTAATAAACATTTCTAATTATTGATTTTATATTATGATGACATTGTGGAAAATTCAATTTCTACTAATATTTTTATTGATTTAGTTTTGTACATGGGCAAAAAAAAAAAAAAGGGTAACTCACTATAATTTTGGTGGTACTCAGATTTCAACTTAATCATTATAATGTTTGGATGTGATAGCTGACTGTTAATGCTTTGAAGCTTTCTAGATTTCCTCCCTTACACTATATAAATGTAATCGTTAGCTGTGAAAAATTGTCCCAGATATTGACCATGCTTAAACACAACAGTTTTCAGGCTGTTTTGCTTTATCATCACCTAGTAGACAACTTAAAGTAATGCTTTTTTGTCCACTACATATTAAAGAAAATTTTTTTTCTTGTTTCCTTATTCATGTGTCACAAGTGAAGAAATTTAAATCTTCCAAGCACAAATTAAATATAAGTAAAAAAAAAAAAAAAAAACTTATTTCCCATGTTGAAACTTATATCTTTCACTTCAAATATTGTCCTATCACAAGGTTACAGTAAGTTTTCAGTTATAAAGCTATCTGTTAGGTAGAACAACAAATTTGTTTCTTCCCATGTGATATTTCTGCAAGCTATATAAAGTCGATTGGTTTAAATAAGTTATATTTTTCTGTTTATGTTAAACAAAAATTGCTTTTTATTAAGGATTGGAGTATGGATTTGCTAGAACATCATAAAAATGTAATGCAACAATTGTTTTAATGCCACTTAACAGCTATATCTCTAAATAACAACATGAAGTTAAAAATTATTCAACACAATTGCCATTGCATTTTTGGATAGCTATTGTTGAATCTTGTTCCTTCTACCCCTGAGGATTGCAGTCCTATCGCAAGGTTAAAGTGAGCCTTTTGGTTATCAGTCTTCGCAGTATCAAAAATGTCACTTATGGAGAATATTTAGGAATTAAAGTTTCTTTTTCATTATAATAGTTTTGTAAGCTATATGAAGTCAATATGGATTAAAAATGAGAATTAATATTTCTATATATTCTAAAAACATCTGGAGTGCTGAAATTTAAAAGATGTGTTTCTAAGAAAAAAATGTTAAAACACTGTTTAATGCCATGTAATATATCTTTTATACATACTATTGAAAATTATTCAACACAATTTTCCAGACATTGTGGTAAAATCAATAACAAAATGTATTTGTAATTATGTTGCAAGAAATAAAATTTTAAAAATCAGGTTTTGTGAAACAAAATGGAATCTAATCCATTCAATATAATCAAAATGATTGAAGTTGAATGAACATAAATGAACTTTGATATTTAACAGATTATTAATGCTTGTATAAAAATGGAATATCGTAATGTAGAAACTTAATGAATTTTATATTTTTGTAAACTTGAACCCATAACTATGAAATACAGTCAGTGATCTTTGCATTCTCAATTTAATCTGCTTAAAATATGAAATAGTTACTCCTATAAAAAATTTCTTTTTAATTTTACATTATAATTTGAAACATGTATTTGAATTACCCCTTATTCGCCAATATACTATGTAAAATTTGCAAAAGAAATTCCGCGACATATTAAGCTTTGTTTGTTGCATATGAAACTATTTCTGTATAGAAACAATTTACTGTCTAAATGTCACTTTTGAAATCTTAATAAAAGATATATTTCATTTTTTTTATAAAATTTATTACCATAAAACCCCTAGCAATTAAATCCATCAGTTCATAATTTATGAACATACTGTAAGTATATAATAAACACATATACAAATACAAAATTTTCTTAATCGTATTTTAAACTGTTTCATATCTAGAATTTATTTTGAATCTCACAAATGATCCCTTGCCAACTTTCTAGGGATAAAACAGAAAATCTTTTTATTAGTAATTGTCGATAAAATAAAAAAAATTTTGATTTATTTTCTATCGTTTATTTGTTTAAACCAAGTAAAGGATAGAAAAACCAAATTCTAATTCATCACTACAATTATTTTAAAGATGGTTATATTTTTAAAATCTTTTTTCTCATGATTGGGATTATTATTATTTATTATAAAATAGCATTCTTATTTTTCATTAATTAAATTTTATATTCATTATACTTGATATTAAAAATCTTTTAAATAAAAACATCGGATTAGAGGGTATGCAAAAATGAAACAAACAAATCACAAGTATTTCCCAAGATACTACTCAAGCTGGCAACCAATTTGAATCCTTATATATAATGCCAGTTTAACATTAGAGTATAGCAACTCATTCCTTAGATTAGTTGGTGAATAAGAATCGGTGAGTCAAGTGAGAGTTGAGTTAACTCCATGTTATGGAACTCTCGAGTTATCCCATGTTTGGTGAATACAGTTGTAGTAGTGGTCTGGAAGCTCAGAGAAAATTATTTAGTAGTAGATAATTTAATTAGAATATATTATAACAAATATATATGTGTGTGTGAGAGAGTGAGAATATTATAAATGTATAAGGAAAAAGACAAAACTAAATTTCAAATTCACAAAAAATAAAGTGATAAAGAATTTTATATGTAGAATTTAAAATTTGTTCATATTTAACAGTTAAAATGTTCATTAAATATATGTATTGCATTGGAGTATGTTTTACTTTTATATTTTAGTTAGATAAACCATTCTTGGCCAAACATTTTTTCCTCTGAAATACATGGGAAATAAACGTTTTCCATATAAAAATGGCAAAAAAATTGCAAGGATAATTTCTTCTATAAAAGTGGCTTTGAAATGTTATCTATTTAAAAATAAGCAATTTGAGTATTTAATCCAGTGATGAGAATATTTTACCACTTAATTAAATTTTGGAAGAATTTCTAAATATTTTTAAATCATTTCATTAAATATTCATTTGTAATAAAATGTTTAATTTATTAATATTTATCTAAATTATCTTGTTGACTTATTCTTATTTAACTTTTAATTAGATATAATAAATATTAATCATTTTAGTTCTTTTAAATAATCTTCTCTGATTTTTAACTATTTTGTTTTTGATTTTCAAGTGTTTAGGTACTAAAAATTTTGCCATGTCAGTCAACAATTTAGTTAGAGATGCAAAAGATGTTAATGAAAGTGGGCAGGATTTTTACTCAGAAGAAAGATTTTTCAATGAAGAAATATGTCTTGGTGAACTTGAACAACTTGCAAACTGTGATGAGTTGCAATCAATTGTGGCTAGGTAAAAATGTTTTTTTTAAATAAATAATAATCGAGAAATTAATTTCCATAAACTTCAATGAAAGGGATTTTAAAATGTTAGAGCAAATAGTTTTGTGATGTTAAGCCCTCCACACACAATACTATTTTGAGTTAGAATCAGTTTGTCATTGACAGGTAGCATCCTGTAAAGGGGTAGTTTAACAGATTGAAGAAAATTCAGGACCATTCTGAATTTTCTTACTACATGACTCTAATTACAGGAAGTAAACAGTAGCTTCCTGCAGTTGTGTGTCTCTTCCCACTGGGTTGTAAAGTATTTTTAGCAACATTTAAGAAAAATAATATTTACTGAAACTTAATGTTTCTAAAATTTAAGAAATTTTATTTGTTAAAATGTCTATAAAACAAATAATATCAGAATCAACAAACGCATACAAAGATTAGTCTTATTTATGATAAGTTATGAGCATTGATTATATTAATCAAATAAACAGAAATCATATGTAAAATTACAAGATATTTATAAAGAGTTGAAAATTTGCTACAATAAAAGACAAAATATTGAAAAAAAATTGTTATATCTGTTAAATGTTCATAGAATGAAATATTACTAAGAAATATAATGAATGCTTAAAACTATTTGATTTCCCCTGCATTATAATTCAGTTAAAGAAAAGCATTAAATTCCATTTAATTTAAGAAATTGTCATCTTACTTTGTTATAATCAAATGAAAAAATATAGGAACATTTTAAATTTAATTTATTTAATCCACATTAGACTTTTTAGTATTTTGTTGTACCCTTAGTTTAATAAATCAATATTAATGATTTTCAGAATTATTTTTATTTTCACAAATACACCTTATGGACAACTTTTATAATTGACTCGCGTTTTCTGTATTATTTGTACCAAAGCTAGAAGAAATAATTATTGTGAATTTTAAAGTTTTGCGCTTTCTGGCAGCAGATAGAATGTATAAAGTCATATTTAGTTGTTCATGAGGTCTTTTAAAAACTCATGAATATATTCCTTTTTATAATTAAATGTGTTACTTTATCCAACAAACTTTTTATTACTCCTCATTCATCTTAATATAATGTAAGAAATGCTTATCTTCTATGTTAATTTCTTTTATCATATTAAGATGTGAAAGACATTTTTGCTGCATCAGACAATTTTTGCATTATCAAATCCAAGTAATATTTTTGTGCTTAATTTACTCATGTTAAAGCTATGGCACTATTTAAACAAAACAAAAAAAATTCTGATCTATAAGAAGGATGTAAAGCTATTAATAGACTTTGAGCTGTTAATGGGTGCCAGCCTCAAGTAGATTTTTTATGTAATCTAGAAGTTCTCCCACCTAATCTTACTTTCAACTTTGCATGCATTTCAGTGTAATAAATTCCATAGTGAACTATCATAGGATAGTTGGATAGTATCATGGCTTGGAATCGCCTTTTAAAGATGGCATTTTAGACACTTGTGAATGTATGTTTAGAATGATATTGCAGAAAAAACGATATCTAAGTCATTTTGATTAGTGTACTTTATTAAATAAAGCACTGTAACTAAAAGCAAAATACATCTGATGACTTGAGTGAAGTTATATTATTCATCCATGAACTTTGACAAAGAAACCTACTACTCCCCAAAGTTTCACTTCATGACCTTTTGAATCTGGATTCAGATGTAATTTGTTTTCAAGAATTATATTGTGTGTGAATGTATGATTGAGAACATAATAAATGGGACTCAGAGGATACCAAACATGAAGAAAACTATTCAGACCATCTGCAAAACAAGTAGATGAATGGTTAACAAGATTGATGTAGTTTTTGAGAAAAAGAATAATGAAATACTCTTCTACATTATGAAAATTATGTTTTTAAAAATGTCATTTTGAAATAGAAAAACCACATTTTAATTTTGCTTGATGCTTCCTCAATAATATGAAAATAAGAGTTGTTTTTAAATATGAATTTTAGTTTGTGTTTTTAATATATAAATCATATTAAATAATTTCTCTAATAGCTTTTATAAAGCGAGAGCAATGTGGCAAAAAATAGTTTTAAGATCTATTTTTTTTTCTATTTTACGAACTTTGGATGTTAAGAGCTAGCTTTCCCTGGGTATTTGTGAGAATGAGCCTTTACTGTGTGCTATTTATATAATTTATGTGCATAAGGCCTTCTGTAAAATTTATCCCTTTAGACTTGAAATTTGATTTTACAGGATTTGTAAGTACTATAGAAATACATTTACTGTGGACATCATAGTTATGTCTAGCATCTTTATTTCAATTTCTATGGTTTTAAATTTTAAAAGGTGCAGTTTTTCATCAAAATTCTACTTTGAAAAAGAGTAAAATTAAAAATCAGCTTAGAATTTCTCTAAATGAATCAGTTGTTTTATTTCGTTATCTATAAGTATATAATCTTTTTAATTTTCATCATTTCAAAAAGTCTTGATCAAATCTAAAACAGTTTAAAAATTTGACTTTCACTTTGTTTGACTGTAGATGTGTATATTCTTATCTTTGGTTTATGGATTTATTATGATTCATTTAAAACTTAATCTATTTTAATCCCGATATATTTGGTTTTATATATAAAAAGTGAATATTAAGCAAAAAAAAAAACCGAATCTGATACTGAATTATTTGATTAGTTTTTAAATAATTAAATTAATTTCATATTAAACATTTTAATATTTTAGGAAATAAAAATATTTGATTATTGAAAAGAGTTAACCCTGTCTTAATTTACTTTAAGTTGATATTAAAAGAAATGTCTCATTTTTAATTATGATGAGTAGTGTGAATTTTATATCAAAATCTTATCTATGTTACCTTATTTTAATTTCTATTATTTGTTCTTATTTCAGTTTAACTTTAGATAATTCTGTAAGCAGTTCTTTGTTTAAGGTAATTATCTTTCTTATTTCTTGTAGAAAAATTCTTTAAATAAAATGAACCTATTTTATTTGTTCATAATTATTTTTTAATTTTAGTAGAAGTGTTTATTCACCTATGTTTTATAAAGCAATTTTTTATTTTTTATTTTGGGTATATTGTCAAATTTCCCTCTAAGCTTTTTATGTCATTTTACTGCTAATTCAATTTGGTGCTTCATTGTAACTTCTTTAATCTAAAGCAGTGCATATATTTTTGTATTACATTAATATTTAATTTATGTGAATTTAAAGTCTTTTTCAATGGTGAGGGTTAAAAAAACATGGTGTCTATATGTCCATAATATCAGACTGATGTCTTGAGTCCACAAAACAGTGATAGAAATTTCAAATTATTTTCTCTGGTAAAAATTTTATTTCATTTCCATAAGACATATTGTGAAGTGTGTATCTCTCTGTAGCTGCTTCAAACTTCATTTTAATATAAATGATTATTATATTAATGTTTACAATGAAATACAAATGATTGCTATTTTTAAAATACAAATGATTGTTATATTAAAAAGAAACATTACTTATGTCAGATAAATCTTAATAGAACTATTCTTTCCCCATTACTTTTTTTTAGATTATAAGCATTGATAAGATGAAGAAGGGTTGTATTTTGTGAATACCAGCAGACTACCTTACTCAAGTTGAGCGGAATTTGTAGCTCTTTTGGTGTTACATAAATTTGGCATGTTAAACTTTAAACAAGTTTAACATGCCAAGTCTAAAATTTTCTTTATTCTAATCAATTAAAAGGCAATTTTACTTTATTAGATAGAAGAAAATTCTAAAAAACAAACTTCAATTCATCGCAGCAGCTTATTTTAGCATTAATTTTTATATAACATCCATGTTTTATTTCTTTTATGGTCACGATATCATAATAATTGTTATTTTTTCTATAGTCAACTGTAGTCTTTTTGCTTGCATGATATTTGAATATTCTATGCTTCAAAAGTCATGGCACTATTTCTATTTATAATGGATGTGTGTAATTAATTATACTTAACAAGATTCCTTTTTTTATCAAAGTTAACTCTATTTTCAATCCCAAACCTATTGGAGCAAAACAGTAATATTACTTTGGAATTCTGTTAATATGTCTGAATTAGACTGTCAGCATCCAAGTTATTGTTTATGTAATCCCTCAAATTGTGAATTCACTTAAACTTCATAATTTCAAAAATACATCACTTGGCAATAAATGATATACTTTAAAAAAATTCAGAAGCAAAAATTTAAATTACCGAATGTACCGAAATTTTTATTAAATGTTTAAAATCTAGAAATATGTGATATTTCATTGTAATATGTTTTCATCGTTTCGTATAATTGGTCCCGAATAGAGCAAAAATGGAGTTTTAAAACTTCTTGGATTTAATTTTTCATAGCAATAATTATAAAATATTGTAAGTTTTTATTAATAACTAATTAAAATTGAAACAGCTGAAAAGATGTGTAACTTTGTAGTAATAAAGTTTCTGAAAATAAGCAAAAATAATACTAACATAACTGAATAATATTAACAGCACTTACAAGGTTCATTCCAAATATTGTTTTGTTTAAAAAATATGCGTAAAATAAGAAACTGTGCTATACAACTTTTCTTTAAAGTGTAGATAAATGAACGAAATATGAATCAAGGGTAAATATTTTCATTATGTAAAGCTTTTTTGTATCTATAAATCTTAAAAATATCAATTTTTTGCATATTATAAGACTTTGTTTTATGCTTGATAGGGGAAGTATTTAGTCTTCATCGTAGAAAATCTGTTGCCTTGGCAGAAGCCAATCGGAGATTATTTCAATTTATCATTTGTAATATGTGGCGTTAAAGTAAGTCTTATTATATAAATGTTTAAACAAATGTATGTATAGTTATTTATGGTTTGTGATGTTAAACATATTAAAGTTTCCATTCCAGTTATAAGATTTTTTTTCTTCTGTAGCTATGGGGTTGAAGAGGGAACTAACCCTGACGTTCCCAATTACATTTTAGTACAATTATTTTTCTCTACAACTCACTTTCAAAAGATCTTATGGAAGATCTATGGCTGGTTTTTGATCTCATTAACAAACATTTTTTATCATACTGGGCTTACTTTTGCTTTTGATATCAGTGAATAGTTGGGACAACTAACCGATTTAAGTCATCTGATCAATATAGTCAACCAGTTGGGGAACATCTTAACCATTTACTTCAAATTATATTATTAGTTGCCAAATTCGTAACTATTGTGATCTGAGCAATGATTGTGTGCATCAACCTCAATTGCTTCTATACCTATTTTTATCCAATTTTTTAACCAGGAATATTCAGTTATGCTTTGTTGTTGCTTCTTACTTTGTTTTTCATTGTTTTGTTATTCTTGTTATATGTATACCAATAAGGAGATTACCATATTTTCCTGTGTATAATTTGCAGCATTGTATTATCCACAAGATCTTGTAGTTAAGTAAAAGAAAAAAAGCATTGCATAATCCGTGGCAATTTTTTCAATGAATTGTCAGAAATATATACTGCTGATAATATAGTGTCACAAAATAAAAAATTGACAGTAACCATAATAATATAATAAATTGTACTGAAAAACATTTATTATGAAAAATTCTCATTAAATTCACCTCACCACAAAATGCGACAAACTGGGATGAAAGCATGTGATCAATAATTAAGACTGATTATTTTGAGGAGATTCTAGTCAAACTTATTTTTAATAACAACTTCTGAAAAGAGGTTAGACATATTTTAAAAAGAAAATATATTTGTTTCATTAATTATTAAATGAAAGAAATGGATTACTTACAAACAGCACATTAAATACATATTTTTTTTACACTATGCTTGCTTTGTTTTTCCCTTTACATTAACACATTTGCTGCCATATTTTATTTACTTTCTCTATTAAGTTTAAAAATCTGCTGCGTAATTTATTTGCTTCCATTTAATATTTTGAATATTTTCTACCTTGTACGAACTTGAATATTTTCAGAGCAAATCAGCTCAGGTCTAGGTAAAATGACGATAGTAGCAACTGTGATATCTTTCTGAGTAATCAAATTTGTTCTTAGACATAATTAGACAAAACTGATTATAACTAAAATAAATCTGCTGAGTCATAGTACCATCTGTTTATTTTGTTAAACATAAAGGGCATTTCTTTCAAAGCTTCATTGTTTTTATTATTATTATTGTTATTATTTACGATCCTCCCTATCTGTGGCAGTGTATAATAAGCACAACAAAATTCTAAACTTTTTTAATAATCAACAGATTATATACAAGAAAATACATCAACTTTTTTTAAGATTAATTCTGATTAAAGGAAAAGTGATATCGTAGTCTCTAAATCAAGATTTTTTCCTTTTAAACAAATGCTGAATTTGTTAAATAGATAAATTATAATAAATTTTTTTCAAAAAATCTTATTAGTATAAAATTCAATTACTGACTAAATGTGATAGACTTATCTGTATTTTTTAAATTTGTATGTAAAATAGCTATGGTTTGTTATGAACTATAGCATTCTAGCATAACAATTTTGGATTTTCTATAAATTTAATTCACAATACAGGTACTAAAATGTCAAAATTTTTAATGACCTGCTCAGCTTAGTTATGGAATTACAACCTTTAAATTTCCTGAGGGCATGAAAATACCACAATTGTGGAATTATTTAATTATATTTTATTTACCTCTTTAATAGTTGTGTGTATTTTTTATGTTGACTGTGTTAAATACCAATGGAAACTATGATTTCCATATATTCAGAACAAAAATACTGCTGTTTTCAAGAAGAAAATGTAAAAGTTCAGTGCATCTATAAGTTAAGACTGAAAAATATGAATCTTGTGATTATATATGCATATGTAAACACATATTTATATCATGCATTCATGAGGATGAAATATTTAAATCATGTGCATTGTGATGCTTATATGCACATCATGTGCAATTGTAGTTCTACTTGGGAGTGCCATATAAAGGATCTCTTCCATATAAATATAATAAGCCATATAAATCTCTTCAATTATCAATGTGAAGTATAACAATTATTTTCTCTTATGTTTTTTGTGCTGACTCTTCAACTATGTTTTGTAAAAAAATGTCAAGCATCCTTTGAGCTAAGTTTTACTTTAATAATTTCTTCAGTCAAAGTTTTTACTCTGACTGAGGAATAATAGTAGCTTATAGCAATTGCATATTATCCTTCAGAGAAAAGTGGTCATCATGTGGAATGAAACTAAGCTTATGTAATGCAGATTTGTACTCTTAATGCAAATAAATTTCTAATTGACAAGACTGATCGCATTCTCCTTGTTGCACCACTGTACATTCTAACAGGCATGTTGAGCTCATGCAGTAGCTATTCATTCAACTATATCATGAACCATAACACAACAAATCAAGTCTGTTGTGTATCATTCTATATCTGCTCTTAACATACAACATCATTAACAACTTGGGAAATTATTGCAGAGCATCCATTACTTTGTTTACCCATGACTCAAAATCTCAGGCATCTTTTATGCCAATGCTGCATAAATGTCAGACAGGAACAACATTGTCTTTAGTGATGAATCCTGCTTTTGCCTGTAATATCTCTATGATCAAATTTGACTCTGTAGACAATGTGATAAAAGATTGATGCTCTCTTGTCGTACGCATCGCTGCATTGGTGCTACACTTGATATTATGGTTTTGAGTAGTAATTGGATTTTACTTACACATTTTTCTAGTTTGCATTGGCGGTACACTGAACACTCAGTTTTACTTTTCTGAATTATTGGAGCAAGTGATCTTCCCATAACTTCCATGTGCCCATCAGCCATATTCCAGCAAGATGATGATGGATCACACATGGAATTCCATATTCAATAGTTCTTCTATACCTAAAATTTTGAATTACTTCCTTAGCCTGCTTCTTCAGATATATCGCTAATCAAACACCTCTGGTTCATGCTTACACAATAATTGGCCTGGGATACATCATTCTTTGCAATATCACATTGATTTTTGCACTATGTGGAAATGTATGGATTGCTATACTCAAGGGGTGCATGGTAAGCTTCTTTGATTCTATCCCTAGGCCTCTGACAGCAATTATAATCATCAATGCCTGATATATGATTTGGTTATCATCTACACTTCACAAGAGGGTCTTTTGCCTCAATAATCTGTTGCACATTATGTTTGGGTAAAGTAAGAAAAAATGAGACATTTGTCAGACTAGGAAAAGAATTAAGCAGTGTATGAAAAGGTGAAACATCCAAAACTGTAACCTTAGCTCCCACCTTCATTTGAACAAATCCCTATGTTGCTAAATTAGTTAAGGGATCCTGCAGTTTTCGTTGCAAAATATCTATGATAAGACCAAAATGCCTGAGAAAATCAACTCCAATAATAGCTTGAGAAACTTCTACCCAAATAAAAAGTCAGTGAAACTCCTACGCTGTCCTAGATCTAATTTCAACAGCTTCTGGAGAAAGATTTTAATAACTGTGTCATTAGCAGCAAAAATGTGAAATTTATCATGTGTATATCCCATTACAGGTTCCTTGTATGATAGAATGGAGACCAGTATCAATTAGAAATCTCAGCTGTGTAGATTCATCTAAATACAACCAGTTAAATTGAGCTTTGTTGTCACTCCAAGTGGCTTTAGTGATTGTTCTTGTCCCACAACTGGCTGTGGTTTCACAAGCAACTGCAACCCAACATAAAGTGCTTATTCCTTTGTTACTTTTTGACCACTTTCAAGTACTCTCATCACAAAGAAATGTCAAGAAATTAAGTTTTAAGTCCGTGTTACCATCCTGTACACTATTGACAGTTTAGTGCAGCTAAACATAGCCATAATGCTGTCAACTATCTTGTCAAGTTTCTCCAGCTAGTCACTGAAAGCAGCTAAACTTTGCTGCACATGTGTGGACAGTTTTTGAATCAGTCTGCGCAAATCCTCTTCTACCTTTATTCCCTCTTTGGACCAGATCTGTATTGTACATTAAATAATAAGCAGATTTTTTGTTTCCCAATTGCATGCTGGAGATAAGCTGATAGAGATACTAATCTTCACTATCTGCATATTAACTAAACAGGTTTTTAAAATCCCATACGAATTGTCTGTGAATGCAACTGAGAGTAATATCCCCTACAATTCCTAATTCTTCAAGCTGTATTGCAGCTATCAAATCGTGAAACTAGGTAATGTTATTTGTGATACCCTACCAATGTAAGTTGGGATTATAAATGACAGAACCAAAGTTTCAGGTTGGCATGCCAAAACAGTGCTACTTTTACTGCTACACATTGTATTGATTCTGCATTCCCTACAGCAGATGGCTTCATTTTACACTGTTTATAATTTGACTTATAACTTAAGTAATTATAGGACACACAACTGATAGTTTAAAATATATATATATGCAAATATGATATAGCAAATAACAAGCTATCAAATGTATATATTTTCTATACATGTATACATAAGGTCTAGCTATTAATTTTCCGGATTGACGTAATTGTAAGAAAACGATAATTAAGAAGAGGGTGCTAATGATTGCATACTGAAAAGCGTTTTCTTGCGCATGAGTAGTGCAATCGGCCTCATTCTGAAGTAAGTGTTAATCATGGGAAGGCCCGTTAAAACGTAGCTATTAAATTTCTGTTGTCAAAGTGAAAATGGAGCAAAGAATTAACATTAAATTTTGCTTCAAATCAGGCAAGACAACTGCAGAAATCTACGAAATGTAAAACTAGTTTACGGCGAGTAAGCATTATCCCATTCAAGAATTTTTGACGATTTTAACACTTTCAGGATGGGTGCGAAAGCATGGAAGATGATCCACACACAGGTTGGCCACAGTCCGTACACATGCCAGAAGCAAATGAAAAAGTTCGCGATATTATGATATTATTAAATGGGATCGTTGATTAGCTATTCAAGTACTTGCTAATGAATTGAACATGGACAAAGGGTTTAAAAAAAATATTATACGGCTGATGCTGACCCTGCATTCCTGGATAGGATAGTTATGGGAGACGAGTCATGATGTTATCAATATGACCCTGAGACCAAGCATCAAAGCTTCAAAATGGCAGTCTCCAAGTTCACAGAATCAGAAAAAGTTTCGATTTGAAAAGTCCAAAATCAAGGTCGTGTTAATTGCTTTCTTCGATTGTAACGAACTCATTCATCATGAATTTTTTTCTTCTAATATGACAATCAATATACTGTTCTACATAGAAGTTCTTCAAAAATGAATTCGTAGAGTGAGGCATCATTTTCAACAAAATGGGAATTGGCTGCTGGTACATGACAATGCTCGCTCACACATTGTGTTGCCTGTGAGGCGATTCTTAGCCTGGTATGGTGTCGTTGAGATACAGCACCCACCATACTCTCCAGACCTAGCACCCGCAGACTTACCGGTTACATAAGCTGAAAAATTTGCTGAAGGGAACAAGGTTTCAGGATATTGAAGTTATCAAGAAAACTGTAATGTCACTATTAAAGAACATTTCGAAAAAGGATTTTAAAACTTCTTTCCAAAATTTGTACAGCCGAGCACAGATGTGCATAACGGCTGATGGGAGTTACTTCGAATCATGTTAAATGGCTATGTGCATAACTTTTTTTCTTCTGAATTATTCCATGAGTCCTGGAAATTAATAGCCAGACCTTGTATATGCAAAATGATACATTTAATTAAAAACTAAAATTGATTTGCTGACACATAAGGGTAAAAACTATTCATCATTCAAACCATCTTGGATGTTAGGAAGTTATATTCTGTTATGCACTAGTGGTTGGAATGTAATAGCTCCATAGTATTGTTTCAACCCCAAAGTTTGTAAATCATAAATGTAAAAAATATTAGTTACAATTGTTAGCTTCATGCAAGACACTATATTCAAATAAGAAATGGTTACAGAATATAAAAACAAGAATAAAAGTACACAATTTCAGCCAAGCATGTGGTTTTCATTTGGTATGTGAATTTCAATTCCTAACGTTTACTTCTGGTGTACTTCTAGTGCCAGCTAAAAAAATTAAGTCAAGTTGTGGTAGGTTTTTGCATATAATAATTATTTCATACAATATTTCAATGCACAAGAGTTTGCCTTTAAAATATTTATCCAAATATTAACTAGAAACATTGTGACATGAAACATAACGGGCATTAATAAGCCGCTTCAAAACAAAAACATTACTAAGTGATACAAATCGGCACCTGAATTTTGCTACCTCCTTCTTGTCCACTCTAACTGATATTCAGGCAAAACAAAGTTTTGCTGGGAATGCTATGTTGCCACAGAAGTAGTAATCCATTTCTTTTCTCACTTCAATGTACAACAAATTAGAAAACTTTTCTTTTCTTAAAATTTCAGGTAAGAATTCTAAGTTCATCATGGAATTCCTTAATTGTCTGTAATATAAGCTCTTTTATACTTTCTGATTTACTTTTGATGTTGCTTATATATATTTATTGTATGTATATAAAACTTATTTATATTATCTTAAATGCACATTTGAGTGTAAAGAATGTAACATTTAAATTTATTATACAAATGACAGTTAAAAATATTGAAAAGATAAACCGTAATTATCCATTTATAATATAGTATAAATGGATAATTATAATATATATATACCTTTTTAACATGTTCAATTTAAAATTAAAAAAAAACAGTTTGATAAAACTATAAAGATTTAATTTATAACCTTATATTTTAAAGTTTGTTTAATATAATTGAAGCAATGTTACCAGTGGATGTCATTTTGTAATATTTTTCTTTTTTGAAATCTAATTTCTTTTATGTGAATTGAATACATTGTATTAATATTATTTTAGAAAAAAAATCTGATTTATTCAGGTGATAATTCTGAGTGTTGAAATGGAAAAGTAGGTCATTGCATTCTGTTTTTCTTTTTTCATGGAAATCTTGCTTTCCCCCCCCCAACTATTGGTAATTTATCTAGCCATGAGCCATTGTAAATTTAAAATCTAAGTATTTATTTAAGCACATATAAAAGTAATAATATTAAAGTAAAATGTTAAATTCTTATAAAAATATTGATGTTTTTTGTAGATGATATATTGTTTGCTGTTTTGTTTTCCATTTTAAATTAGAAAATTGTTACTTTGAGTATTTCATTTTTATCTGCATAAATTTTGATTTGACTTATTTTATTTGTGATCTTAATTAATTTCCTATTTTACTATAGCCAAAAAAGGTATTGATGCATGAAAATACACAAGATGAAGTATTTTCTGTTAATTATGGAAATCCTCTATCTGTACTGTTCGAATCATTTCGACGAATTTCTGAGGAAAATCCCTCTTTGACTTGGATAAATGTTTTAAATGAACAGTATGATCTTTATCCATTACCTGAATGTGTTGGAAGGTAAAAAATAAATTTTTATGATCATTAATTTTATTTTAATATATTTTGTTTTATGATCATTTAGAAAAATTCAATTTGTTAACGTAATTTTTTATGAACTTTTAAAACAACCTGTATTTAATAAAACATTGTATTGTGTTTCTTGAGCTTCATTATAATATTTTGAGTATAAAGCTTCATATATAGAAGTGTTAAAAGCTTCTCAAAACTCTTTTTTTTTTCTTTTACTTTTGATATTTATTTCTTTATAAGTATTAATGCTTTTGGGAAAGTTATGTTTTTATATCTGTAATTAAAACGAGGTTTATTGGAATCTCAATAATGAATTATGTGAAGTGTGAATTACCAAAAAAAAAAAAAAAAAAAAAAAAAAATTATTTAAATATTTTTGAAATGTCTGCATTAGATTTAGCTTGATTCTAGTTTTCTATGTTACATTATTTATGTTTGCATAATTGTTTTCTTATGTAACCGTTTTCTGGAAATTTGTTTTTGAGATAATTTACACAAGCTAATAGATGTGAATGGCTAATAAATTGATCATTTCAATTCACCTAGAATGAATACTTACCATGACATGATTGGTTCACGCTATTCCAAATGGAAGATTCTAGTTTCCATCATAGCCACTCAAGGAAAGCGATAACAGACGATGCATTTCTACATTATGTACATAAGTCTATTTGAGTGCTTCTTGATATTTTGATTAGTTTTCTTGGGACATGTGAATACAGCCCAATTCCGCCAGAATGAAGTTTGTAAATGAAAATAGTTATTCTTTCTGAGATTGGGAAAATCATAGTATATGAAATTGAATAATTTTCTTAAATATAATTATTAATGAACTTATTAAAAATGAGTTAAGTATAAAAAGTGCAATTAAGCATTTAATTTTGTCAAAAAATATATGGAAGCATAATGAAGCAAAATTTCCTGAGTTGAACAAGAAGTGAGTTCTAAAGTATAAATTAATAAAGAAAGCGTGTATAATATGGGTAGCAATGAAAACATGTTCTGAAGTTTATGGAAATAAATGAGAAATGTTTTATTCCTTAATTTATCAAGATTGGAAAATGAATATTCTAAATTAAGTTTGTCAACAAATTTTAATTCTTTGAATTATCGTCTAATAAAGAAATAATTTTTTATACTTAATTCCAATTTTATTTTTACCTTGAAGCTGAAAGCCACTATGAGATAATTGAATATTTTACTTTCTGAGATGACTTTTTTTTATATAATATAAGGAGTTATTCATGTATTGTAAGGATTGCAGAAATGTAACATCCATTGCTTCTTGTTCATTGGTAGTTGGGCTCTAGTTTGGCATTTCATTCTGAAGATGGAGCTCTATAGTGTGTTCATCACACACTTATGTGGAAAACATTTGGCTTTGCTTGGAACTGATATACAAATTATCCAAATCTTATCTGCAATGTATGTTGAAAGACATCCATTGCAAATAATCATTTTCATTGAATTGTATATATGTGTTGTCTTTCTTATGAAAAGAACTTTAATATTTCTAAAATGTTGAATAAAAAAATAATAATTTTCTAAGGCTGGTAACTATAGTTGATTTTCAATCTTGTGAAGTATTAAATTTCTAAATTTGTAATATTGAAATTAAAACTTGACTAAATAGGATCTCATATTTTTATCTAAACATAATTGCCTTAAAATATCTACAATTATGCTTAAGGAAAAATACAAAGAAATTTTGAAAATTCTGTTGTCATATTTTACTGAAAAATTAGTTCTCTAAAATTAAATTCAAGTGTGAAATACCACTATGATCTTTTATTGACATATTGATGAAACAGTTTATGTAAATCATGAGGTGCATGCTTTATATTAAAATGAGTATTATCTGATTTCATGTTTTGAATAAATATGTACTGTTCTATACTTTATTGCCTGAATATCACTAAGAAAATAATTTGTGTGTCAGAAATGAGAAATTTATTTTATGTCGATTTTAAATAAATTTTTTATCTATTCATATTTTAAATTTAAGAATTTTAAGCTTAGATTTCATTATAAATATATTTAATTTGGACATTGATATGATTTTATGATTTAAGAGGTATTTTTTATAATATTGGATTTCCTATTTAATATTTCATTTGAATATTTTTCAAGCTAAGTTTTTCCAAACATTTGTAACATATCATTATTTAAATTAAGTCATCAAAAAATAACCAAATATGAATTTTAATAAAGTTATAGTTTGAATTTAAAATAATATATGTATAGAACAGAATGACAAACAAATTTTTAAAAATAAAGCTAACTGAGCTAAATCCTTTAAGATGAATATGCTCAGGATTCTTCATCTTTAATGCATAATATTATTTAATAAAAGCCAAATAAGTTAAAAATTATATATTTCATTCAATACTGTCTATTCTAAAAGTATTTTATGAAGATAATTCTGTGAGTACAAAAGCACATGCTGTTGTTGAGAAACAATTGAAAATGTTTAGTATATGCTATATACTCATCTCAAACTTAATGACTTTCCCTTAAATGTTTATGGGGATTTAGCTATATCAAGGTTTTTGGTATTATGTTTAATTATGATTTATTTCTTCACTTCACAATGCACCATTTGTGATTGGATTCTGAGTGAACTAGATTTTTCTTTCACAATTTTTGTGCTTTTTTAAAAACATATGAAATATGCTTGTAAGGCTTGAAAATATCCTGGAATTTGAATGTGTTTAAAATCGTGGAATTTTTTTTTATTTTACATAAAAGTTCTCATTAAAGAAATGTTTCTCACTGTATATTTTATGTTAATTGAAGCTTTCCCTGTTTAATTATGAATTAACATTTTGTTACATGATTTCAAGACATGTAAATTCATTATTAATTAAGGCATGGATAGAAAGTTCAGAATACAAAATTTAATGATAAAAAAATATATGAAAAGTTTATTCCTGCACTATGCAAGTTTTTTTACCCCAAAATTTTATGATGAAGTGGACTAAAAAACAGCTATCCAAAATGTTAGCACATCGATTTACTGTTGATAAAGAAACCTCTTAGATCAATGTGGTTAAATATTTAAAAGATAATTCTTCATAAAATGCATATCAACTATAGCGACTAAGTTACCTATGAAATGACTTAAAGTTGTAAAGCTATTGAATCACTTGAAGCACATTGATTATAGTAACATAGTTATCTATCAAATTTTTAACCTTAAATGCTGACACTATTGAATCCCATGTAGCAATGCAATATACCACAATGATACTCAAGAATTACCGTTTTTGTAAATCAAATTTAAATATTTTATCATGTTTCTTAATGGTGTCACACATCACCATAAAATTTTTGTGTGTTGGGGGAAAAAGTGTCCATTATGCAATACTTGATATAGCACCATATTTGTAAAATCTCTTTCAAAAATTTTAGATGAATAGAATTTTGTATTTGATGAAAGTGTTATGAAATTAGAAAAGTAAATGGATCATCATGCCCTGTCTTATAACTAAAATAAAATTTACGTTTTAAATGTATTTATTTACAATTATTTTTAATTATTCGATTTTTCTTTATTTAGTTTTTTATGAGAATTTGTCTGTGAGATTGTTAAATGGAACTACATTCAAATAAAGCATTTATTTAGTTCTGCAACCCTATATTGTTATATAAGATCAGAGATATTTATCTTGGTCTACAACCCATTATTAAACTTGAAGGTAGCTTATAGGGATTTTGTCTGAATCTGAAATTGTCATCTGTATAATGAGCAGTAAGCAAATCAGTATTTTCATTCATATTTTATGATTACAAATAAATGTACAATAAGGCTTAGTAAAATATTGTGTTTATTTTTACCGTTAAAACCATTTTACTGCACTAAAAGTAATTTTCATCAATTTAGATTAAAGAATTATTAATCATTCTATTGCTAATTTAAAAAATTGAAAATATATTTAATACTAATCGATTTTTTAAAAAAATATTTTCAATTAATATTTCTTATTTCAGACTATTTTAGAATAATCTTTAAAAAGGTTTTATTGAACTTAAAAGATGTTTTGCCTAATGATATTAAAGCATCATGACTTAGTTATGCTAATAAATTATTATTTTCAAATGCTTTTAAGAAGTCCTTGAGAAATCTTTGTTTCTTTGAACTGAAAAAATTTTCCATTTTTGTTCTTGGGCTGTTTATTTTTGTAGGAAAACTGATTGAAAAAAGTCTTAGTACACAGAGGTAACCATATTTGTATAACCATAGTATATATATATATATTATATAATCTTGAACTGTACAGGAAGTCCTAACAATACCAATGTTGCTAATGTCTCAAACTTTTGAAGGTTATATAAAAACTAATTAAAGTTCTATAAAACTTTTGAAAGTGCTAGAGGAAACTAAACTGGAACAGGTAAAAAATTAATATTTCAATTCATAGTAAAAAAATTAGAAACTTTTTTTAAAATAGTTACAAGAAGATTTTGAAACAAGTGTAATTTTTACATAAATGTGCCTTCAATTTTGTGATTTTGATTTAAAACTTTAAAAATATCTATAAAAATGTTTTTATACATTTCACTGTTATTGTAAATCATTTTAACTTGTATTACATGATTCTATAAGTTATCTTAATTGTTATTTTCTTATTGTTAATCTATCTTAAATGCTAAAAATATGAAGTAAACAAAACATTTTGGATGTTAATAGTATGGTGGAGGCCTTTTTTCCATTAAAAAAAAAAAAACATATATATTCTTATCTTCATAGTCAGAGAAATAAGAAATAATTAATCAGTGAATGTCATTCCATTTATTTGTGGTAAAACGTGTTGCAATTTTCTTTGCCTATTGTTTTATTTGCTTACATAAATCTCTTGATTGGATTTCATTCTGGATTTTACGAACTAATGGCTGTTCTATGTGGTCCCATAGGTGCAATGATAATTTTTCCCATTTACAAAATTTTGAAATGTTATTTTTTTGTAAGCTTATTTTTATAAATCTTTCATAAGCGTTTTTGTATTACCTGATTTTTTTTTCCAGTTTTTTTTTTATTATAATTATTTTTTTATGCTGTTTTAATTGAAGAATAGTTAAGTTTTTTAAATGTTGATATTTTTGTATTAACCATATTATTGTAGTGGATCTTTTGAAATAATTAATCTGCCTTAGTTAACTTCTGTTTTATACTCATTGATTATAATATGAACAACAGCTTCTAAACACAAATGTCTTACTGTACTTTTCCAAATGTGATCCTGGTCATAGGAAATAGACATTCTGGGTGCAATACACTTGTCAATCTATGTTTTGAATAAAGTTAAAAAAGATATCAAGATTATTTTGACATGCAATCTTATTAATGATTCTAATGTAAATAAGAAAACAAAGAATATTTACCTGATAACTTGAACGAAGACATTAATTCATGCATGAGTTTCGATGAAAAACCCATTCTTAAAAAAAATAAATAAATAAATAAAATTTCTTTTTAAAAATTTTTGATTATGTACTTACATAATTTGTAGTTTAGAATTATATAATGATGAAATTATTGCGAACAATTAATAAGAATTAAAAGGAACTTTCAGGTATCAGGAGAAGAAAATAGGGTAGTGCAACAATTGCCTGTAAAACAAGTAGCTGACTGGTTGGTTCATGATTGAATTTTTTTTGGGGGGAAACATAAAATATTTCTTATATATTGAAAATATTTGTTTTTTGCTGTCCTCATATAAAGGAAAAAATAGATTTTTCTGATTTTTCATTAATAAAATGAGAGCAAACATTTTATTGTTTTCATTCATTTTTTATTTTGCATGTGTTTCATGTGTATAAAGTGCATACTTAATAACTTTTATATAAACTTTGTAAAAAAATATAACAGTTTGATTAAAAAACGTTTAAATCTTACACTCATATTTTTCTATTTTACTGTTGCCTATGATTTCATAAAAACTCATTGTATCATCTTTTATGTTGGTGATTTCTAGTATGTAATGAATATGCTAAGTGAAAAGAATTTTCTTTTAATTTATGTCATTTGAATAATTATTTTTAATGTCTTGAGTGTTTTTTTTTATTAATATTTATTTTTTATTTTGTTATCAGCTTTTTACTTGGCCAATATATCCAGAATTATTCAAGCTTTGTGTAATTAAAAGTTTTACTTTTATTGCTTTATATTTCTATTAATTTATTTTCTTATGTCTAGGAAACTTCTTTTCTTATGTTCTTCACTGAATAATGTTTTGAAGATTCCATTTACTGCAATATGCCATGCAAAGAATACAAAATCTTTAGTCTTATCTGGAGTCATGTCAACAGAAAAATCATTGCGGTTGAGAGTCATTACTCTTGGTAATTTTATAATCTAACTTACTGCTGCATTATTGAAAACATAGAATGTTTAAGATGTGTAGGAACTTATGAGTAATTTTAAATCAAAATAATATTTTAATAATTAAATCACGAAGTAATCAATTTAATAAAATCTTGTTGCTCTGCTTGTAATTCCACCTGGCATATTTGATAGATGAGTAGCAAATGCTTAAAATGTATAGGTGCTTGTCTGTAAACTTAAATCGAAATCATCTTTAATCACTTCCATAATAGAAAAAATTTTGCTTTGTGGTTTTAATTCTACCGGGCATACTTGATAGAAAAGTGGATAGTACATGCTTCAAAATACCATTTCCGAATCTTAACATTATTACAAATAAAACGTTTTCTTGTTGTACTTTCTTTAGCATTAATTTTTATTCCATTTTCTTGTAATAGGGGAATGGTAAATAAAGTAAATAAAAAAATGAAACAAGGAATCATGAGGTAACTATTGCCGAGTAAGTGAAAAAAAATTGGAATCTGTAACCATATTTTTTAGAATAGTTGACATAAATGAACTTAGAAATGTAACCATAATTTTTACTATCAAGTGTCATCTCATCAATTATAGTAACTAGTTATTAGAACAAGAATTTTATTCTTTTGATAATAGATCCAAATTATGTATTTGGATTATCTAAAATGCTACATCAGGTACAAAATAGCTTATTAAGTTCTAACTAAGTTCTTTCTTTGACACTGTTTTCTAAACAAATATTTATTTTAATAGGGTATTTGATTTTTTCTTGCAAAATGAAACATCTTGCGTGTTTGCACTAGATTCGATTTTTAAGACTTTTTTTTATCAATTTTAAAATTAAATCATTATGTTTTCATATGCAATGGAAAACCAAGAGAACATTTTGCATGAATTTTGAAAGGGATTTATTTTTCAAATGTGCAGTTATGTTTGCAGTTTTTTTTTTTTTTTTTTTTTTTTTTTTTTTTAACTATGTATTTAATTAAACTTATGAGAGAGAATGATGACCCATTACATAAAAATTAATGAATATTCACAAATGGGAATTAAATTTATAATTTTGCCAATAAATATGTGTATTTAATGTAAAAAGTAGTATAATATGTTTTATAGATGAATAGGACTTCTTTTCTCAAATATCTGATACTTCTGTATCAGCTAGTAAAATTGCAATTCATATGCAACTACATAAAATTCCTTGCACCAGAGTAAGATTTCTTAAATTGAATTAAAGCAAGCTTTAGTTCTGATATGAATTCTGACAAATCTGTTAATGACTTAATCAAGTTAACATTATTGATTTTTTTATTTTCATTTTCTTGATTTAAAATAAATTTCAAACACTGTCTAGAATCCGCTACTGCAAATCTTCTAGCATTTTTTTATTTACTTTTTTACTGATTTTTAATGTTAGGCTAATTTGTTGAACTTATTTAACATTCAAAAAGTATTTAAGCAAGCTTTTAAGCACATAAAAGTCACTATGTGGGAAAATAAATGGTTACTAACATTTTGGATTATGATGAAGGAAAAAAAAAACACCAAACTTAGAATTTTTTTAAGCTTTTAATCATATATGTGAGCTTATCAAAAGCTTGAATATTCCTTTTGCATACAAAAATGCAAAAACTCTGTTTCTTATAATATATATAT